>WBNM01038879.1:0-71944 GCA_013399055.1 Ramphastos sulfuratus
GCCGCCACCACCGCCGCCGCCGCGCTACGGCGAGCCGCGAGGGCCATGCCAGGCGGGCGGGCGTGGCCTGCGTTGCCGGGAGACGGCGGAGACGCCGGGTGGACCACGCGGCAGAACCCGCTCTGCGCTCAGGCCGGGCCGGGACACACCGCGGTCCTGGGGCAGCGACAGGGAATCTCGGTCCGGGGCTGGCTGTGAACTTCTGAGGCTGCGGAGCCAGCGAGGCCTGAAGCACCCGCCCATGGTGCTGGGCAACCAGCAAGGAGAGACGTGTGAGGAAGGTGCTTCTGTCCCCGGGGAGGACACTCTGGGCCCAGCCTCTGACGCTGTCTCACCCCGAGGAAGGACGAGGAAGTAGCTTAAAAATTAACCTCCCAGTGCAGAGATTAAAAAAAAAAAAACAACTTTATTGTACTTGTGAAAGGTATCAGAGACATCACTCGGAGATGCTGCATGGCTGGTCACGCAGTTTTCTAGGCCGGTCGTAGGGAGTTTGGGCAGTGATGCTGCAGTCTGGAGCCAGCTTGCACCCGTGTAGGCTCTAGGGAGCTGGAGTGACTGCTCTCCTGAAGTGCTGAACAGCCAGTGGAGGACGCTGATGCTGCCTGGCTAGTGGTGCTGGGGCCAGCAAGCTCTGAGCTGGCACTAGAGGTTGTAAAGGAAAGCAGTAGTGTCAAGGATATGGCCTCACCATGGCCATGGCAGAAGAGGCCAGGGTAGTGCCACCAGCCCTTCTGGAGCAGAGAAGCTCTGCCAAGCCCAGCTGGGGAACTCACTGCCAGTCCACTGGCCGAGGGGCGCCTAGGAGCTTTGCCTCTTCTGCTGGAACCAGCGCAGCTGTTGCACTGCCAGCTGGCTATGCTGGGCCTCAGGTAGGTTCATCGCCTGTGAGTGCCTGCGTCACTCACGCGGTGGATCGCCTGTGAGTGATCCGTTAGATGGCAGCAGAGGTGAACGGAGGCAGGAACAAGTAGCTCGGTTCAGAGCACAGCCCTTTGGGCAGCTCCGTGTTTCGGGAATGCCTGGAAGCTCACATCTCAAGTGCTCTGAAAAGCGTTCTGACCGTGGCTAGACCTCGCACCGTCCCAGTCACAGTAGCCGAGAATGATCAAGGAACCGCACCTGCCGCACCGCTTCCCGCTCTTTCCTGCACCTCGGCCGCCGCCCTACCCGCGGCTGTGCACGCGGCTCTGCTCGCCGCCGCCTTTTCCGCTGCCGAGCGGCGGCGGCGCACAGCGTTGTTTGAGTCGTGTCGATCGCCCAGCCCTCGTCCGTCGGAGCAGCAGAAGCGGAAAGGCGCACGGGATGTGGCACGGCGCTCTCGGCCTCCTCTGGCTCCTGCCGGCGGTCGGTGAGTGCGGGACAGCAGCTGAGGGCGATGGGGTGCCGAGTGCTGCGAGTTGAGAGGAGGCGGTCTGGGCTCTCAAGGAGGGTTGCCAGGCTCCGGTGTCTCTTTCTGAGGCAAACTCTGGGGCTGCGTACCCAGAGGAGGCCCTCCTGAAGCCCCCGGCTTCGAACAGAGACCCGTCAGCTCAGCTGCCCGAGCGGCGGCGGACGAGTCCTGCCCACCCTGTAGCCAGTGCCGACTCTAAGACCGGAGCCCACGTCGCATCCGAGGTGCCCCAAACCCACAGGCTTCCCTCCCCCATTGCCCCTGTGGCAGGCAGGGTATACCCACACCGCAATGGGTTTGGTGCGAACTGTGGTCATCGAGAAAGAGACAAGTTACGCTGAAAGTGAGGTAAGTTTGTGTCGATACCGGAGTGTGCTGTTAGCAGCAACTGGTGCCCCAGCAAAGGCTACATGAACCTACGAGTACAGTCTAGTGGTAAACCTAAGGTAGGACTACTGGGAGAGAAACGACGTGCCACAAAGTGCTGCTGGTCACTCTTAAATCCCATTCCACCTTTTCACCCCTGTCATGGTAGATTTTAGCCTTCTAGGGCAAGACAATATAAATGCTTAGGTGATGATAAAAACAGCAGTGGTAATATAAAATCGTTTGATACCTGGGTTGATACATACCTATCAGATGCTTACATTGATAATTGCCTTTTTTTTCAGTAGCAGTATTTGCAACAGTCATGTTATTGTGCTTAAAGGGTGGAGCATGTGGGCTTCTCCAACTTTGTCATGTGATAAAAAAAAACAGATGTGATCACAGGTCTTATCAGATGAAGTCTCAGAAAGGAGAAGTGCTCCTGATATCATATGCATCAGTGGCATCACTTTGATGGATCAAATTCTGCACACATATGTGCAGGAAAGGTGAACATGATCTGCAAGGGATATACAAAAGATCATTTAACTTGGTCAGAGTAATAAAGGGTCACACTTTGAGCCCTGAGCATGGCTGAAATGCTGAGTTTTATCTGTAAGTACTTTGAAGTATGCACACCAGAACAAACGATTTTTTAAGCAGAGTCACAATGACAGTGCCAAAACAGAAACTGTACTAGCTAGCCTTGAATAAATGGGTTGGAAGGTAGAAATTTCCTTTTCGGAATGGCTTGGGACTTTCGGTGGGAACAGTTTAACAGACCTGCTCTTGAGGTGAAACTTGATCAGTGTTGTGTTTTTGTTGTACTGGTTGTCTGAAATCGTTAGGGTGCTGTCCTGTAGGATAGGATAAACGCCTCAGTAGCAGATGTACCAAAACAGGAGGGTGTTTTTTCCTTCCTTAGCCATAGCACTTGCATTGTGTTGCTTTGGGTATACTCTGGACCTCTTTGGAGATGATTCAAATTATTAACCTGTTGGAAAACCATCTGAGGAAAAAGTCTCACAAGACCTAGTTAACTTACTGATCAGTTGGTGAATTGAATCACTTGAGGAAGAATGTTGTGGGTGCCACAGCTGATGGAATAAGACAGGAACAAAGAAAGTAGAGGACCCAGATTCTTCTCCTTTGGTGTGCTTAGCCCTTGTTGGGTCACCTCAGCTACTGGAGAAGTGGTCTAAGCCTTTAGTTTCCGTTCTTATTGTGCTGCAGTAGTGACACTGTGAGACAGAGGAAGAAATTCTGTGTTTTCCTTGTTTTATTTGTAATTTCACAAGGTATTTTGGAATTATTTTAGCTACCTATCATTTCCTTATTGCTGATACAGGAAGGAAAGACTTCTCAGGTGATGTTATGTGTCTGCAGGGGAAAAATTTGATTAACCAGGCATAAGTATCCATAAACATGTTAGTAGAAGTACTTTGGTATTGCTACAGGGGAAGTTCCTTTTCTGCTTGTGTTTAATGAACTTAACACATTTAACCTCTTAGAACATTTACTTAGCTTTTTATTGACGTTGTCTGAAATATTTGTGTGTGTCTTAGTGTCAGAGAGTCAAGACTGAGTTTTCAGATGCCAAAATCAATTTAAATACTCCAGGAAATACCTCTTACTGAAAGAACATTACTTGTTTTCTTGTTTGCTTTCTCTGAACAACTACACTTGAAGTAATCTGAGCTTCTTGGATGGTGTGTGGTTTAGGAGCAAAATATCAGGGTGTGTCTTTATAATGTGATACATGATAAGGTGATCGAATGGAAAATGAGGAATAGAAACTATCTGACTGCAGCATTTATCACTGAAAACAGTAATGATACTCTTGCTAAAGAGTCTTTTTGGGAAATGCTTTTTTGCTTAAGCTTTGAGAAGTATTTTTATTTTGGAAGCTTTTAATGTGATATTCTTACAATGCAGTCATTCAGGCTCCAGACATAGAGGTGAGAAAACAGCTAGTACATTAACAAACATATCAGCTCAGTGTAGTGCTGAAAAACATGGAGTGTTCCCCAAGAAATTCATCCTAGGGCATGAGCATCTCCCTTACCTTACCATTGTACCTACACCATTTGACTCTTAGAATGGAAAGACACCACTTAACCTAGGAACCTTTGGTTTATGACATCTCTTTTTTGTGCCATAGACTAACAGGGTAAGGATTTTCCATGAAGTAAATAAAGCAAACAGGTAGAAGCAACCAAGTCCCAGGGAAATCCAAATCTATGGCAAATGTGGTTGTGTTGCATCTTTTGCATCAAATCAGGTGTCCAGGAAAATTTCACATTTTCTTCTAACTGACTTTAGGGGTTCTGTGGAATTTTTAACACATTTGGCTAGTGATGTTGCTCCTTGAGCCTTTGCAGTAATTTGGTAGCTTCTAGCAGATGTAATGAAGAGTGTCACCAGACAGAGGATGCAGTTTAATCCTTTATGTACATATAAGAGTTGGAAAGAGCTACTTGATGATGCCAAGGTACTTTGTGTGTGAGGAGTAAGTATTTGCTATACATTTGTTAGACCTAAACAAAATACCTGAAGCATGTTTAAATGTTAGCATGGGTAAGCTGCTCAGTACAAGAAAGAGACTTGAGACAGTTGCTTCTGTAGTTGCTAACAATTGGATTTTAACTTTTTTCCAGTTTGGGGTGAGGACTGTCAGGCGTACACTGATTTTAGTGGGAAAGCACAACCTGCAAAATCCTGTCCCTACTTCTGCTGTGGATATTGCGCGCATCGATATTGTTGCTCTAGTCCTGCCTTAAAATACGACAACTGGCAATCTTCTTGTGATCCGATGAATGGAAGGTACGAGGCAAACTGAACATATACAGCTGGTTACAGTTCTGTCATAAAGTGACAAAAATGCACAGTTTAATGGTTAAAACTTAAAACAGGACCTTTTAACTCTCTGTCTGTCTCTGTCAGGGATCTGTGTTAATGCGTACCTGTAAAATGAGTATGATGAGGTGGACAGATTGGAGCATGAACTCCTGGGCAACCTGCACAAGTGTGTCTGCTTGAGTGTTTTCAAATACTTTTAACCTTCGATGATGGCAAAATAAATCTCTAGTGTATGTTACCTTTCATAAGCATCTGGCACTTAGCCAGGTGCTTGAATAAGCGTAAATTCCATTTCTGAAACTAATTCTCTAACTACAGGACCTCTGACTCAGGCATTTTCAATAACATGGATTCATTCTTGGACTCTGATGATTACATTTCTTCTGGCCCCAGGTAAGCCATGCCAAGTCTCAGCTTTTAAAATGCTTCCTTAAAGGTTCTTCATCGTGTGATCAATGCATGCGAGTAGAATATGAAAATAGAAATGCTTATTTCTGTGTTAAGAATGTGGGTAACTCAAACCCCATGCACGTTCTATGTGATGAAGTAGAGACACAAGGAAGAGGAGAGATCATGTCATTTAGATCGTAACAACCACTGGTCCATACTTTTATTACTGAATGGGAAGGTTTTCTTTAAAGCATTGACATCCTTTATGCTCTTAAATACTGACA
Organism: Ramphastos sulfuratus; assembly: GCA_013399055.1. NCBI lineage: Eukaryota > Metazoa > Chordata > Aves > Piciformes > Ramphastidae > Ramphastos > Ramphastos sulfuratus. The sequence continues at coordinate 5,293 of WBNM01038879.1, forward strand.
GATTACGTTTATAGTGGCTCAGAGAAACTGTTTTCATTTGAGCTATCTTCTTGATATTTAGTGTCTTTTGCATTTAGTTTTTAATCAATATTTGCCACTGCTCACTGCAGTGACCTCTAGAGGTCCCTTCCAACCCCTGCGGTGCTGGAGTTGTGTAAGGGGTCGCGGTGAGTTCCTGTGCCGCAGGGCGGGAGGCAGAGAAGGCGCACTGGGCGCCGCTCGCCCCGCCCCGGCAGAAGGGACCGAGACCGTTTAAGGGGCGGGACGAGCGGTGTGACGCATGGGGGCGTGGCCGGGCGGCGGGCGCGGAGCGAGCGGTGGCGGCGACGGCGGCGGCAGCGATAAGCATGGGGTAAGCGGGTGTTGTGGGGCGGGAACCAGTCGTAGTGGAGCAGCCTGTGTGCCGGGAGCGACCAGGGACACGCAGGCGACATTCCCTCCGCCGCCGGGGAACAGCGCGGTGCGGCACGGCGGGTGCGCAGGGCCGGGCTCGGGCTCGGGCTCGTNTTTCTTGTCCTATTTCAGTGTCAGGCAAAGTAAATTAAATCTGTGCACTACATTGGTGATGACAAGAGTCCTGCTTTGAGACATTTCTATTTTATATAGTATGGAAGGCTATAAAGAGAGACAGGAAACTACTGGAGTGTCCAGTGAAAGCTACAAATATGCTGAGGGAACTGAAGGATCTCTGTGAGAAGGAAAGGCTAAGAGACCTGGGGCTGTTTGTCCTGGGTAAGTGCAGACTGAGGATCTCATCAGTCGTTATTAATATCTAAAGGATGAGGGCAAGAGGACGAGACCAGACGCTTTTCAGTGGTGTCCAGTGACAGAACAAGAGGGACAAACTGGAACTTAGGCGGTTCCATCTGAACAGGAGAAACTTCTTTGCTGTGAAGGGTGCTGGAGCCCTGAAGCAGGCTCCAGGGAGAGAGGTTGTGGAGTTTCCTTTTTTGGAGAGATTCCAAACCCGCCTGGACATCGTGATCCTGGGCAACTTGTTTTGCGGTGAGCCTGCTTTGCAAGGGGGTTGAACTAGTTGATCTCCAGAGGTCCCTTCCAACCCCTGCGGTGCTGGAGTTGTGTAAGGGGTCGCGGTGAGTTCCTGTGCCGCAGGGCGGGAGGCAGAGAAGGCGCACTGGGCGCCGCTCGCCCCGCCCCGGCAGAAGGGACCGAGACCGTTTAAGGGGCGGGACGAGCGGTGTGACGCATGGGGGCGTGGCCGGGCGGCGGGCGCGGAGCGAGCGGTGGCGGCGACGGCGGCGGCAGCGATAAGCATGGGGTAAGCGGGTGTTGTGGGGCGGGAACCAGTCGTAGTGGAGCAGCCTGTGTGCCGGGAGCGACCAGGGACACGCAGGCGACATTCCCTCCGCCGCCGGGGAACAGCGCGGTGCGGCACGGCGGGTGCGCAGGGCCGGGCTCGGGCTCGGGCTCGTCCTCCGGCAGCCACGTCGTGTCACCTACAGATACGTCTTTCTGCTTTCTATACGCAGTAGGAAGGAAGGCAGGCAGGAGGCATCTCAGGGTAGCGCTGGTGCGGTGTATGCCGGGGCAGCTGTGTGAAGAGGGTAAATGATAGAGTCGGTTTGGTTGGAAGATCATCGAGTCCAACNGTAAGTGCAGACTGAGGATCTCATCAGTCGTTATTAATATCTAAAGGATGAGGGCAAGAGGACGAGACCAGACGCTTTTCAGTGGTGTCCAGTGACAGAACAAGAGGGACAAACTGGAACTTAGGCGGTTCCATCTGAACAGGAGAAACTTCTTTGCTGTGAAGGGTGCTGGAGCCCTGAAGCAGGCTCCAGGGAGAGAGGTTGTGGAGTTTCCTTTTTTGGAGAGATTCCAAACCCGCCTGGACATCGTGATCCTGGGCAACTTGTTTTGCGGTGAGCCTGCTTTGCAAGGGGGTTGAACTAGTTGATCTCCAGAGGTCCCTTCCAACCCCTGCGGTGCTGGAGTTGTGTAAGGGGTCGCGGTGAGTTCCTGTGCCGCAGGGCGGGAGGCAGAGAAGGCGCACTGGGCGCCGCTCGCCCCGCCCCGGCAGAAGGGACCGAGACCGTTTAAGGGGCGGGACGAGCGGTGTGACGCATGGGGGCGTGGCCGGGCGGCGGGCGCGGAGCGAGCGGTGGCGGCGACGGCGGCGGCAGCGATAAGCATGGGGTAAGCGGGTGTTGTGGGGCGGGAACCAGTCGTAGTGGAGCAGCCTGTGTGCCGGGAGCGACCAGGGACACGCAGGCGACATTCCCTCCGCCGCCGGGGAACAGCGCGGTGCGGCACGGCGGGTGCGCAGGGCCGGGCTCGGGCTCGGGCTCGTCCTCCGGCAGCCACGTCGTGTCACCTACAGATACGTCTTTCTGCTTTCTATACGCAGTAGGAAGGAAGGCAGGCAGGAGGCATCTCAGGGTAGCGCTGGTGCGGTGTATGCCGGGGCAGCTGTGTGAAGAGGGTAAATGATAGAGTCGGTTTGGTTGGAAGATCATCGAGTCCAACCGTTAAACCCAGCACTGCCAAGAGCACTGCTAAACGGTGTTCCTCAGCACTACATCTGCACGGCTCCAGGAATCTCTCCAGGAATGGGGACTCTAGCCCTGCGTTGAGCAGTCTCTTCCAGGGCTTGACAGCCCTTTAGGGGGAGGAATTTTTCTTTGTATCGAACTTAAGCTTCGCCCCAGGCACAACTTGAGGCCATTTCCTCTTGTCCTATGACTTGTTACTGTGGGAGAAGTTGCCAAGCCCCATCTCACTCCAGCCTTTCAGGTAGTTGTAGAGAGCGATATAAAGTCACCAGTGTTGGGTACTTGGTCTCTTTTGACCCAATAATTCTCCACACAAAAAGGATTGATGTAACATATTTAGGAGGAGGGATGTCCCTGCTTCTCTGGTGGGCTTGAGGGTGGTGTCTTCTGTATTTTCACATGGTTCCCGTGCAGCAGATGTGAGCCTCATCTTGCAGTCAGTGTTCACTCTTGATGCATTTTTAGTTAAAAGACTGAAAAAAAACCCTCCGAATCTTTGGGGCTGCAGAGATACTGAATCTGCTGCAACAATAAAGGTTAAATATAAAGAATAAATTATTTTTTTTTCGTGCCAGCAGGCACAGTTAGTAAAAAGCACAGAAAATTTAAAGTATGTAGTCTTAAAAAAAACCCAACCAATCAAAAACAACATTACAAGAACCTGCACAATTGCTAAAGGAATTTAGGCCCACAGTCCACAAAGGAGTGTTTGTAAATGACAAAAAACATTTAGGAAGTAGTAGCTAAGTGGCTTTAGTTATGTATTTTCAACTATGGTATGTCTAAAAAGGGAATCCTTAAGGGTTCATTAGTGATATTTCCTTTTTTCCTTTTAGTTACATTTCAGCGCTGAAAAATGTATGTGTTCTTGCAAAGGTAACATCAGATTTACTTTCTGGTCAGGACGTTTTCATAGAAAGATGGTAACTAGTCATCAAAATATCACCATTGATAAGCCACATGGGTGCAACATCAGAGTGGGGAAAAACAGAAACAAAACCCTACCAATTTCCAGAACTTTCCAAAGTGACTGATGACTTTGTGTGTCCTATTTAGGGTGTTTCAACATGGGGAATGAAAGTGAGTAGGAATGTTGTGACTTCAGTCAGTGGCACATGAAGTAGGTTTCTTTGACTACAGACTTTGCCCAGGCTTTTGTGTGCTGTCGGGGGCGTTGGGTTGTTTTTGTTGTTTGTGGTTTGGTTTGGTTTGGTTTGTTTTAACCCAAGCAGTAAGTTGTGTTCTGTGATTCCTGGAAGAGTTATCCCCTTTTTTTGCCTGCTAGGTGTACTCCGCCCTCTCGTCTCTAGCTGATTTCTTTTGAAAGACAAGTTTTGCATTGTTGCTTGATGACTGTGTTTGCTGTGTGAAGGGAGTGCTGATGTGAGTGAAGATAGCTCTTTGCATCTCGGGCAAGATAAGCATAGTCTCTGAACAGTCTCTGAGGAGAGGCGACAGCTTCCTTTAGTGCTCTGCTCTTTCTTACGATTTGCAACTACTATCTTTGATATCGCCCTCCCAAAGTGGGAGGTATGATTTCCTGGCATTAAGTATCAGAAAGCGTTTAGTTCCTCGTTCTTGCATCTGCCTATTCCTAGATCAAGTTACTGCTCCGACATTTGCGTCATAAATCTTGGCTTTTTAAGAGGATTTCTCCTTTCTCAGGGCTTGTTACAAAGTGCATGTGGGCTTGCCACTGGGTTGAAAGAGTTGGAGGATCGCTTTTCCCTGCTTGGAAAACTTGCTACAGTTGTGCTCTGAATCTGTGGACAGTGTTCTGAAAGGCTTAGTGGCAGTATATATGTTCTTTTTTGTCTAGCTGAGCAGTTTTTAACTTGTGCTTTTGCCTTTTTTTTCCCCTTGTTTATTCTGAAGTCTTCTTGCAGAAGTGCAAGCAAAGTAGCAGTTTTTTAGTAGTTTATTTTTGTTAGTATCCTTTAATGTTAATGTATTTCAATACTTGAATATCAAGTGCTTTTGAGGCAGGAGTGTGAGGCACTTTTGGCAGCTCTATTAAATGCAGTTCACAGTTCAAGCAGTTTGTGTTCTATAATCTTCTTTTGGATGTTTTAAAGACAATAAAGTTCATTCATTTGGAATGTCTTAATAATGTATTTTTAAGTACTTGAGAGAATTTTCTTCACAAAACACTGCATTTGGAAACAAATGTTAGGAAAAGTATAAAAGTGTTAACTCACATTCAGGCTTTTTCCATTGTTGATCGATCATTAAAGATCATTTGAAGCTTTTGGATCAGAGCGTAGGCATTGGTTTTGTATGTTTGAACTTGCCAGCGTATTTTCCTTAACACATAAGGTGACATTACACAATTTCTACTGTTTCTGCTGCTGGTGTAAATGCACTGTGGCTAGGGCTTACTACTGGAAGGCATTCCACTGGTTTGTGTGTGTGTTCTGGTGTGTTGTGTTTGTTTGTTTGTTTCTTTTAGTTACTGAATTTTTCCCTGCTGTGCTCTGGTGTCAAAGATGGATTGTGCATAGTAAAGTTAATTTAGTTGTTTTGACCCATTTGCTTTTGCAGTCTCTAGTATTATTGCTTTAATGAAGTGTGCAGAAAGCAGACCACTGATTCACTGGAACCACAGCTGCCATCATTTGCATTGGTAACGTGGTTATTTAGCCTTGCTATGCCAGTTTTCCTATAGTGACTCTTACTGGAAAAGGAAATTAGATGACTCACATCCACAGTTCAACTAATTGTGAAATAGTTGAGTGTTTAAGGAGGTGGAGAAATTCGGAACATCTGTATCAGAGTCAGAGAAGTAAATAATGCAGTTGAGGCAGCTTTCTGAATGGAAACAGAACTTCAAATTGACTTTGTACACAGTTAATCTGACTCTATGAATTAATTTCTGCCTTGAAGTTACAGCAGGTTGTCTAACAGATACAGAAATGCTTGAGACAATGCTGTTCATCCTTATGTGATGAGAACAGGGAGGCAGAATGACAGTCTGTCTGGGAAGCCTCAGCTGGCAGAGACAGAGCAGCCTTGTCAGACTGAGGATGTGCTCGTTGGAGTTTTGTCATGGGCTTGTTGACTTGTGACTTTGTTCTCCTGTGAAATGGAGAAACCTCATGAGATGCAGTACTTGCAGTAGTCCACTATGAGCGTAATTGGCAAAACCATTAAGTTTCTGACTGTGGAAGATGTGATTATCCTAATTTGCTATCTCTCTTTTTTTTTTTTTTTATTCAAATACAAGTCTTCTCCATAGACAAGTTAAAAAATCCTGTGATATCCCCATTTCTTCTCCCTTATCCCTACCAGGGACTTCAGTTTGCACTTTGTAGTGTGTTCAGGTGCTCCAGCATCTGAAATAAGTTACCAATGACAAGAAAATAAAGTTAAATTCTTAATTGGAAAAGAACTTGTAGAAATGTAAGCAGTCATCTTCATGAGTGGAGGATTTATTTTCCAGTGCTGATCCTTCATATTTTCTGTAATGAGTTAAATTGCAAACAGAGCCTGTTCAGTAAGGCTTATGTTCAGTCACAGGCTAATCTCCCCCAGGAATGTAAGCTTCTTGTCTAGAAACAATTGAGATTTGAAGCTATTTAATATTTTTTAAAATACTTTCTTTCGCTAGCCTGAAAAGTAAGTAAAAGCTGGCACAATTTGTAATCGGAACTTGCATTACTGAGCATTTGGGTTTGTGTTCCTTGTAGTCTAAGTGAAGAAGCTACTTCTGACACAAAGCAGTTGTGAGTTGCCTTCAATGGTTTCGCAGCTGCCTGCTTCAGACTTAATGCTTGTGCAGGTTCATTTACTCTGAAACCAAAACGAAAGAAGTGATTGAAAAATGCTGTTCTGACTCGAGAAGCAGTTGTGTGTGGTTGGGTTAGCATGCTCTTCTAATTGCAGAAGGCTGTGTCATGGCAAAAAGCAAGACAACCTGGCCTAAATGTGCAAAGATACAGTAAGATGAATCACTTGGATTATATTTGGGGCTGTACTCCTCTAGGTGTGTACTTTGTTGACTGCATATACCTACTAGAGTGTTACCTCTTCTAACTCTGTGGGCTTTGCTGTGCCCACACGTGTGACTCTTCAGTAAATTTTTGACATGCAGGTTAACTCTGGAAAGAGCTTGTCAAAGCAGCCACAGGCAGGGTAAAAGAGACCCTTCAGAGAAGGGTCTAATAGCCCAAGAAACAGAATACTTCTTCACAATGTAGTTAAAAGACCATGATTGTTACTTAATAGGATCTATGAAGGTGTGAATGGATGGGTTCCAAAGCTAGCTCCAAATCTGCCATTTCATATACTTCCATAAAATAGCCATGGGCTGAGGTGTAGCCAGATATATTTGCCTGAGGTGGTGTTGTAGAAGTATTATGGGAGAAGGGGAATGTCTTTAAATTGCCCAGTTGTTCAGAGCTGCAGTGGTGAGGTCTTCTGTGGAAGGAACAAGTTAGTTTTAGTTTAATTTCAGGAAATTGTGCAAAGATGGTTCTTTTGACAGTGTTTTTATGAAAAATGTTTTGTACCATTAATTTTTAATGTGATATTCCTCTGTGTTTACTAATATCTCTGTCTCTCAGTTCTACTAAGAGGTAAACTTGAAAACTTTTTTTTTTGTTTTTTCCCCCCTCCTTAAATGTTCTGGAAGGAATCAGTCATCAAAATCACTTCAGTGACTTCTTTTATGAAGGTCTCGCTACTGATGAATATAATTTAAAAGGAGGAGTAGTGGTCAGCCAGATGTGACCTTAACTGCAGAGGTCTGTTCTTATTTGTGCAGTGTTGGATTTTCCTTGATGATCCCCATTGTGCTAGATGAGTAACACCACTTCTGAAGAGGAGTGAGGCAGGATGCCAGTTCTCAGTAGTATAAGAAAATGAATTAATCTAATTTAAGATTTGCTCCTACCTGAACAAAGTGTTTCTAGCTTTTATATGTGTGATGGTGTATGAGTAGTGTGTGTAAAGAAAAAGATGTGTTTCATAGAAGAGCTGGTTTATATGGTAAGCAAAGCTTGTGGGTGTAAACCATTCCAAACTTCTTTGATTGCATTTCAGCATGTTTGGCAACTCCTATGCTGGGTTGCAGAGTGCCAGGAAAAAAAAAAAATGTGTGTGTTCTGTGTTTTTTTTTTTTTTTTTTTAAACTTTTCTGTAACAAAGTTATTTTCTAATTAATTGCTTTAAATATGTTTTTAGAATCACTGTGGTATCAACACTAGCAAATTGTTGGCATTGCAGTTGTCTAGGTGGGGAAAAAAATAGGTGGTAGCTAATTTTTTTTTTTTTTTTTTTGTTGTTCAGTTCAACTTGTTCTATGAATTCAGTTAACCATTTCAGAGAAAGCCCTCCCATTGCCTTCATATTGAGCCCAAATTTTAATTAGGATGGGAGATAACATCCTACATTGTTCCACTGTTAGGATGCCAGTTCAACTACTTTGTTTGCCTTAAATATCTGTGCTTGTAATCACTCTACCTTTTTTTTTGCCACTGGAGGAGTATTGTACGTTATTTATTGTCTGTAAAAGCAAATGTTGTTTGAGGACAGGTTTCATGCTGGGGGTCCTGTGGACTTGTCTGAAATGATCTGACATGCATGAAGCTGTGGTCTTAATTCTTACACTGTTGATGAAGACTTTAGGCCTTCTGAATGCAGCTCTGACTTTTCCCTTTGTTCTGGGCATATTTGTAATGTACCTGTTACCTATAGCAATTACTCTCAACTTTCAACAAAGTGTACAATAGGAGATTTCCTGGGGAACTTCCCTGGAAAACTGTAGTTTTCAGTATGCATTGCAAAGGGATTTGTGTAAATAGACATATTTAGTACAAGACCAAGGAGAAATGCTTGTATACATCTTTTGTAATAACCTGTTGGATCTGGGTGTCATATGACTGGGTAAAACCACAGACTCCAGGAAGTTCCCTCCCTTCCATTTTGTCATATAGGCTGTTTAAGAACTTGTACTAAACCTTCCACTTGGAAGAAAAGGAAAAAAGCAAAACAAAAAAAAAAAAAGCTTGTGTCTTTGAGAAAAAGAAAAGTAAGTAGTGATTAGTTTTGCTTCCACTAGGTCTTTGTGTATGAAATGAAGGTTTATTATTTGGGACTTAAGGTAACACACATTGGCTTCTTACTTGGAAAATAGAAAAAGGACCCATTCAGTACACACTGAGTGAATTTTTTGTGAAAACATTTGCATTTTTCTGTAACACTTCTGCAAGTTGCAAGGCTTGTTGGCTTGCCATGGCCTTATTGTTGTGTTGGTATTGATTCTCCCACCAGAGCTGGCTTGGCTGATGCTGAGGGTCACTGGGGTTGTGCTCAACTGCTGACAGTGAGGATCTAGCTCAGGTTTATTTAGGCTGTAGGTAAACAGAAGTGTCCCAGAGATTGTTTTGGAGGGCTCCTGCTGTGAGCTTTTCTTCTTTTTGGGGGTACTCAGAAGTGTGGAATGTTGTGAGAGGTTGTGCTTTTTGGTGGCAGTTAATCTGTGTCCATGCTAGAGCAGTTGAGGAGGTGACAATCAATGATGACTTGAGCTGATACCATGCTGATGGTTTAGCCAGAATTGGCTGAAACAATTTTCTTCACTTTAAGGAACTGGGTGTGGGCAGGATCCTGGGAGGGACACTCAAGTGCTAACTTGAGCTAACATTTACCTGAAAGCCCAAGGCAGACATCACAGTTCCGGTCCATGCTCCACTGGGCTGAGTAGTTTATAGAATGACTTAGCAGTTACTCACACGCATCAGTCTGATGAAACGAGCAAGATCCCACAACTCTTGAAACCACACTATTCACTCTGAGCCTTAAGCTACCTGTTACCCACCTCAGGAATCATTGGAGCCTCATTTCTTAGACGTTTCTTCATCATGTGGCCAGCAGGGCAAGAGGTGATTTTGCTGCTTCATTCTGCTCTTGTGAGACCTCACCTGGATTACTTTGTCCAGCTCTGGAGCCCTCAGCACNATGGCAACAACAATGTTCAGAGGGCTGGAACACCTCCGCTTTGAGGAAGGACAGGCTGAAAGAGTTGAGGTTGTTCAGCCTGGAGAAGACCTGGGGTGACCTTCTTGTGGCCTTTCAGGCAATAAATGCGCCCAGAAGGTTGGGCTCAGACTTTTTAGCAGGACCTGTTGTGACAGTACAAGGGATGATGGTTTTAAACTAAGAGGGACATTTATACTAGAAAGAAGGAAGACCTTTTTTTACAATAAGGGTGGTGAGACAATGGCATAGGTTGCTGAGAGAGGTGGCAGAAACTCCATCCCTGAAAACATTTTGGGTCACATTGGACAGGGCTCTGAGCAACATGATCTGGTTGAAGGTGTCTCTGCTCGCTACAGGGTCAGGTTTGATTAGCTGACCTTGCACCTTCCAACTCAAAGCATTCTCTGATTCTCTATGATTTTATGTAGACATCTTGTTTTGGGGAGGTAGCCCCTGGGTGGAGTGGCTGGAGCAGGCCATGACTGGCACCAGAAGTCAGCCTCATTGCCATGAGGCTGAACTCTGTGTTGTCCGTTTCGATTGTCAGCATGTGCTGAAGCTCCTGTGGCCCAAAATCTGGCTACGCTAAAATAGGCTGGTTAGTCTATTAATAAAGATTAAAGTCATGCTACTGTGTTCGTGTGAGTATTAAATTCAGGGGAGTTTGCTTTCTTTGTAATAGCAAATGTCATCTTTGAGTCTCTAGCAAAGTGGTTCTTCTGTTTTCAATCTTCATGCTGAAATGTTAAATTGAGGAAGTGTGTTGTATGTAAAGTTGAAAAAAAGAAATAATGCTTCTGGAAGATTCCTGGGAACTCATACTGCTTTTTCTTTAAGAAGTTTATCCTTTGTTTTCCTGCTAAGCTGTAGAGGCAGAATGTGGCACTGTATGGCTGTGACTGAAATGTTGGGCTTGGGAAAGCATCTCGGACTGGGAACTTGTTTGGTCATGTTCTACACCCAAGTCAGGACAAGTGTAGACCATTCTGACATATTTCTGGGAACTGTGTCCTTTTCTGGAGCAGTAAAGAACAAGATGTGTATACTCCCATTTTTTTAGACTTTTGGGAATGGTTTAAATTATCTTCTGAGGTCTTTCCAGACCACCCTGTGTTACAGCCATAACTCCCTATTTGTAAATGTTTGGTTTTGAAAGCAGCCATGCTTTTGGAAGGGCCCCCACCAACATGTTTCTTGTGCCGTGGAACAAGTCTTGGAGCAGGTTAAAACTTGCAAAATAAATAGGCTACTTAAACTATTTTTTTCAGAACTATGTGGTCTCCTTGTTGTTCATTTGGATGTGTTTTAGCTTTTTTGAAGACAGGACTTGCAGTATGTGTCATTATCATGAATGCACAGATAGGCAGAACTTCCTTTCCAGCAGGGCTTACAAATGTCACCACCTTCACTAATCCAAACCATTAAGAAGGCTTAAAAATGTGTTGCTGATACTAAAACTTGGATATTCTAAAAGGCCTTAGATACACTCAAAGCACTTTACACTTTTCTTGACAGTGTTTTAGATTACCTTCTACAAACAGCACTATTTAGATCCCGGGTTCGATTGTGCTGTTTTAATATGGTCATTGTGCCTCATTCGGTATCAATTAAGGTAAAACTGGCACTAGTCACTTAACTCCCTTTCTGTGGACACACATTTTGAATAACTGGATGATTTTAGAGATGAGTGAGGTGAGTCTCAGAGGTGTATTTATTGCACATAATAATTGGTGCTTTGTGAAGGTGAGAGAAGGAGGGTAGGAGTAGGGCAAGGTAGGAAAGAGGTGGTGGTAGGAAAGGGCAAGCAGTGTCTCTTCATATTTACTTTCCTATGGATATTTTAAGTAGCAGTTTATGGTTGCTGCAGTAAAACTGCTATTGGGCTTGATTTTGTTTTCTGTTAAATTATTGGCACAAGTTAGCTTTTCTGTGAAAAGGGAGAAGCAGGAAATGGCAGTGAATGAACTCAAGTTGCTTATAGCAGTGTGTGCTTTATTTAGAGACTATAGTGTATATATAATGTGGGAGTCTGGAAAGCTGTGTTCAAACTGACGTCAGCAGAGCCTCTTCCTTTGGTGCTATGGCCACCCTGACTTCTGCACTCTGACGTTTGTTTGCAAAGTGGAGGGAGTTTGGGTTGGGTTTTGTTTGGGTTTTTTTAATTGCTTGGTTAACCATTCAGTGGAAAAAAAAAAGAAACTACTTTTTGTCATGTCTGTCCTTTTCTGTTATGTATAAAGCTAATAGTTGATCATTAGATTATCATTTAATGTGAAATTATTCAGAAAGAAAAATGTGTTCAGAGTCCTATTAGACAGATTCATGAAGTGAAAGCAATTAAATAAAGCAATAGTTTTGGTCAGGAAAGGAGTCGAGGCTTTCTGGAGTGACAACTGCAGCAGAGTCTTTATGCGGTATCTAGAATATTTTATCTCTTGAGGCTTAGACAGTTCACTCAAAGTGTGCTGAGCTCCATTCTGGCCTTACTTGAGTAATGTCTAGTACTGATGGCCTTCCTGCATTTTTTTTTCAGTGGTTGTTACTAGTGGGGTTTGTTTGTTTGTCAGTTTTAGTAGTGGGATATTGCTGAAAGTTCAGGAAGATGTGTTCAGGGTAGTAATTTTTGGGCAGTAAAAGAAGGTAGTGCCTGACCATTCAGTTATTGCAGGTTTGTTTATCGACAGAAATTGTTAGAAAACAAAAATATGTTAACAGCAGAGCTCTCCAAAGCAGAGTGTGTTGATGCAGCAAGCTGATAGCACACACTGCTTTGCTTTGCCTAAGCGTCAGGCTCCCTTCTGTTGTTGTAAGACATTAGTCTGCATAAGCTCAAGCACTAGCAGGAAAATTGTGCTTCTGCTGTCAAGCAGTTAATAAAAATACCTACAATAATCCAGTTGTGTACTCTCTATTCTCCTTGGAAAACTCTGGGAAGAGCTAACAGTTGTCTGTTGTTTCATACCCTGGGCTGTCGCTGAAGGCTTATGATTGTGGTCTGTAGCAACTCGGTGTTTCAGCAGGTAGAACTGAATCTCAGCCTTTACACAAACACAGAACTGTGCTCTAAGGGGTGTACACCTGACACACCTGTACTTTAAATAGGAGTCTCTATTTAGCTCTTCAAAAGATGTATGCCAAGAGTCACCATGCTGTGGTTGTGTCATTTCAGCAAAGACACAGACATGTAATGAAAATGCATAGGGCATCTCTAACAACTTGCTGGTAATAAGAATATAGTGGTTTGGTTTGTTTTTTCTTCCCAGCCCTGAGTTTTGCTTTTGTCACTTTCTCCCTATTAGTGATAGTAAATATGCAATGAGTTACCTGCTTCAGTGAGCAGAAAACTTGCTATTACAAATAAGCAAATGGAGCCCATGCTTCAAGCTGTCTAGAGTTTATCTGGTGGTGGCGGCCAGCTTGGCTGCAGATGCACTCTCTTACATAGATAGACTCTCTTATCAGAACCGAATTTGGTTGTGAAAGATAAGGCTTCCCTGCCACTTTTCTGCTGTGGTAGTTCCTTTGTGGCGAGTAGGCATTTCTTCACTTTTTCTCCACTACTTAGATTTGTTTTTTTTTTTTTTTTTTTTTTTTTTTTTTTTTTTTTTTTTTTTTTTTTCCCTCCCCAGCCTTGCTAAAGTTCAACAAGGTTCATTGTAGAAGTGAAGAATTCTAGTTTCTTTGTTGGGCCTAATCCCTTCCTTTGACACAATTTCTGTCTCTGGCATAGTTTACTAGTAATTCCTCCCCCCCAACCCTGCCCTGCTTCTTTACTGGGATAAAAGCCTAAGGAAGAACTTAGAAGACTCTTTTCCTTTGTTGTCTCTGCTAATGTTGCTTGGTAATAATTGTGTATAATGGAAATGTCAACTTCCCTAGTGAGAAAGCTTTCTCAGCATTGATAGAGAAGTAGGAACAAGAGCAAGGAAGATGCCATTGGCACTCCACAAGTAGCAATAATTGTAATTAACATTTGGGATCATGCATGTTTCACATTTCTAGAGGTGTTCATAGTGTGTCACAGGCGTTTGTTCTGTTTCTTGTAAAGACTGCAATCAAAATGTTGTCTAATATATTAATCTACTGTGCACACTTCTCTTTCTTTTCCAAGTGTGTTTATGATTTCATGAGAGTATGTAGTAAGAACCCTGTACAATTAATCTGAATTCCACAAAGTACTCTTAAATCTCATCCATTTCCACATACACAAGGGTTCAGCTTGTGTTTTCACACTGATATGATATATGTTTGTCATTGGCTTCATGGACAGGAGGTAGCCACTGTTTCAGGATGTGGTATCATTGTGCATGTTTATCTCTCTTCCACCTTCACCCCCTTCCCTTGAAATTCTATTTGTACTTTCCTTTTTATACTAGGCTTGTAAGAAATTGGATTTTTGGATGGAAATGAGCTGAGTGGTGGACCGTGCTGAAGAGAAACTAATAGTAGTAAGGGCAGGAGTAGCACTGAAAAGCAGCACAGTTAGCAATATGCTTGTGCAGTCAGCACAACATCCTGCAAAGGTGCAAATAACAGTGAGAAAGCCTGTGTGCCCCTTTATATTCTGCAGCTCTGTTGCAACCCTCTGCTTCCTTTCTTGACCACATTTCTCAGATGGCTTCTGTGACTTCAGGAGGCTACAGCAGTTCCTGCTTCCTGTTTTACATGCAAAGGCATAGGTGCAGTATTAAATAGAGTAATCAAGAAGTAATTCCATAGTCTCATGTTAAGTGCTTAACAAAATCAATGCACATGTTAGATACAGTTAGATAAAATGTTTGCTCAGATTCTTGAAAAGATTTGACCCAAGCTTTTTCTTCTAGTTGTTGCAAAACGGAATAGAAAATGAGGGAAGCTCTCTTAGAAGGAAAAAAAAAAAAGCATTTTAAATTGAACGTGTTCTGTGCTTAGGTTCAGCATCCAACTTACTGAAGCTTAAGTTACTCTGAGTGACTGAGATGAAGTCTTCTGAATATAGACTAGAGGTAGAGCATTTTGCAGTGATTTAACCTTTCAGTGTTATCGATACTCATTTTTCACATTCAGTGCCTGTTTGCTAGCCAAGTGAGAATTGCTGAAGGTTTTGGAGATGTGTCCTTTTAACAGGAGCTGAGCAGGAAAAAAAAAAAAACCTTAGAAAGTTCTGTAGTAAAAAATTTCTATAAAGAAGCAAAACCAGGATGGCTATAAAACCAGCTCTCTTCTTGTTATTTTAGAGCTTGTTGTTCGTTAAATCTGACTTCCTGTAATTGTTCCCAAAACTGATGCATGGTGCATTTTACAAGAAATAAAAATGCTGGAGACTTTGACTTCTAGGGCAGATGGGCTTCATTGATTTCAGACTGTAGGAAACAGATCATGAAGAAGTTCTTTACTATGAGCTGGAACAGGCTGCCCAAGGAGGTGGTGGAGGCTCCATTCCTGGAGACATTCATAGTCGAGCTTGATGGGGCTCTATGCAGCCTGACTGGGGATGTCCCTGCAGGGAGTTGGACTGGATGACCTCTGGAGATTCCTTCCAACCCAGTGCATTCTATGATTGTAGGATGAATTTGTGTTAAAGTCTCTTTCTTCTTCTAGCAGTTTTGGAACTCTGATTGCAATTGGAGTGACCGTTTGTGCCGTGATTGTCATCACTATTATCCTGTGCCTCACCTGCTCCTGCTGCTGCTTGTACAAAGCATGTCGAAAACCACGGCGTAAGTACCTGTCCAGCTGTTCTATTTTTCACATCTCTAAGAAGACTTCCTCCTCCCAGACAATGGTGTTCCCCTGAAAGAGGAAAATAACCTTACCTTAATTTACCTCTGTTGAAAAAGTTGCAATACTTAAACATAAAATGATAAGCATTTAAGCTGCTTGAGAATGTGAAGTTGCAGAAAGATGTTTTGGAATATTTTCTAAGCATTTAGAAAGTTTCTCTCTCCACCACCTCAATATGTGGATTTAGGGTGAATGAGTTGGGGGTATTTGTCTAGCTTAGGTGAGCAGGGGATAGGATGACATTTTATTTTTTTTTCTTAATGTAAGTACACCAAAGGCCCAGGACTGCAACAGTTCAAAGTCTGTAATGATAGCATGAAGGGGAAGGAGATCTCAAAACCCAAACCATTGCCATTTATTATAAAGTATTAATACTTCCTCATTCAAAAAAGAGATATGAACCAGTGTTCCAACATCTGCTTCTAGGAAAATCAATGTCTTGATGTGTGCTTGCATTTCTGACTGCTGTTTAGAGACAAACACATGGGTGTACCAGTGTCTGGATTACATACAAAAGGAAAATGGTATGGGCAATCATGGTAGGAATCTCTGTACCTAATAAAGGAGATCTCTATCATCTGTAAAAGAGAATGACATTTTAAAAGGAGCATTTTTTAAAGTCTCATACCAAATGATAGATAATGTGGTTGCAGGCTTGAGTGTGTGGTTTCTGAAGAGGCCAAGAAAAAAAATCCTTTGTTCTTTTGTGGCTGAGAAGAGATGTGCTGGCTGCTGTCCCAGTATGTGGAGGCTGTCATTACCACTGAGATCAATGGAAGGATATTTAGAGACATCTCTAAAGCTTTCGTGGAACTTTGGAAATGAAATTACCCAGAGTTTGAAGAGAGAAATTGATCTTAAGAGAGAATGTTTTTACATTATTACTTTTGGTTCTCCTAGGGGATGTCCTAGAACAAGCAGCACTAACCATGTTCCTTTTGCTTTCTCATAGCCGTTGTGGCCACCACGACCGCCACTACAGTGGTTCACGCTCCCTATCCCCAGCAACAGGGGATGGCACCCACTTACCCAGTAGCTCCATATCAAGGTTATCAGCCTGTGGCTGTCCAGCCACAACCTGGAATGCCGGTAGCACCGTACCCTGCACAGTACCCTCCCCCTTACCCCATGCAACCATCAGGACCTCCAGCTTATCATGAAACCGTGGCAGGTAATGCAGCCCTGAGTGTTTCTTCATCTCCTAAATAGAGACAGTCGCTTTAGAGGCAATCTTGTGCTATTTGCATGTATTATTTTCTCTGACAGTATCAAGTTACAGTGGATGCTGTAATCCACCCTTGCTGAAATTTCTCCATCATCTTTTCTGTGTTAGGCATTGCTGGAGGAGAGGGAGCTGGAGCTCTGTAGCAAAGTTTGGTGATAAGTGGGACTGTCAGTGCATCCAGTAAAATGTTTTACTAATTCAGTTGAAATTTCATATTAGAATGAGAGTCTGGTTAACATCTGTTTTAACATCTGCCATTTCTGTTCTAGTATTTGCTACATTTTTCAACGCATACACTGGTGGCATTTTCTAGTAGCTAGCTTGTCTGGAATGTTTCTGGAGTTCAGAGTCTCTGATCAACTTGAGACATGTTTGCCTAATGACTAGAAGTTAAAATTAGCAGAATCTTTTTTCCTTCTGCCACGACATTGTTTTCATGCAGCTTCATTGTTGCTGTTAGTAACACCCATTCCTGCTGGTGATAGCCATTCTGTGAACAGTTGCCTGCTGGCTGTTCAGAGAGGCCAAAACGAGGTTGTTACCTTGTCCTAGGATCCTCACGCCCTCTTACAAACCATTCTGTTTATCCTTTTAACTAACAAGCAAAGCATAGTCCTGAATAGTAGATAATGCCCTTAGAAAATAACTCTTCTGTGACAAATCAGATATAAAGTGTCCGTTCATGGTCTCAGGCATTTGTAAACCAGTCAGAAAGCGCACATAAACGATGTGCAAACCAGCCTGCATGTAAAGACACTGACTCGGCTGCCCTATTGAGGTCATATTTCTGTTGTAAACTCTGAAGAAGCTGTAGGTTTTATGGGATTACCCCAGAATGCTTTGGCTGCTTTGTCAGGTGATGGAGCCAATAAACCGGCCATTCTGCTTCTCTTACTCTCTGGTTTTTCATACTGTTGCTGGTTTATTAGTTCTTAAAATATTTTTCTTTCTTGGAAAAATCTTAAAGTACTTTCCACATTGCCAACTGAGAATGCCTCAACATGAGAGCTCTCTAATTTATTTCTCTTGCTGATTAACCAAAGGGCAGCTCCTTAATTCGGTTGGGAGAATAGAAGGCTCTAAGGAGACCTTATTGTGACCTTACAGTATCTGAAGGGGGCCTACAAGAAAGCTGGTGACGGACTTTTCAGGGTGTCAGGTAGTGATAGGGCTAAGGGGAATGGCCCAAGCTAGAGGAGGGCAGATTCAGATTGAATGTTAAGAAGTTCTTTGCCATAAGGGTGGTGGCACACTGAACAAGTTGCCCAAAGGGGTAGTAGAGCCCCATCCCTGGATGCTTTTAAGGCCACACTGAATGTGGCTCTGAGCAACCTGACCTAGTGGAAGATGTCCCTGTGTATGGCAGGCAAGTCAGAACTTAGATGATCATTGAGGTCCCTTCCAACCCTGAAAATTCTGTGATTCTGTGTAATTAGGTCACAGGCAAGGGAAGGAACACCTGCTGTGTTACACAGGAGTTAAAGCCAATGGCTTCCACAGATCAGCCGGAGATAACCACAGACACCATCCAGGCATCTGGTCAGGTGCTGTGTTAGTTCAAATAACCTGTGCTCTTTGACAGTCCTAAAAACAGATGCCATCTGAGAGCAGCTTGTCTCAGACTACTAGAAAATAAGGATATCTTCTGAGTGATCCACATCTAGTCTATAAGTCAGACCTCTTTGATGTGCTCAGGAGTGGGGAGATACTGTTTTATTTTCCCCTTTTATTTTAATTTTTTATCAACTCTGTGACATTTACCAAGAAAACATTTCTCCTGGAGGAATCCTAAGATGCTTTCTTTAATCCTCTTTCTTTTATCTGGTACTTTATTTTCATTTTTCTGCATACCATCAGATGTATCCTATTGTTTGTGCATCTCTGACTTCCAGTGACTCTTTTTTTGGATCCAAACTGTTCCTTTTTGGCTGTATTTTTTTAAACTGTTATGCCCTGAATGCTAACTGTGTGCCTGTGGCTGCCATAATAGACATATACACTTAAGCATTAAAAAAAACAAAACAAAACAAAACCAAAACCACAAGAACAAAGGTTTTTGTGATCTTACTTTGGAAATGCAAATACTTTCTGGGTTAGCACAGACTGTTCTCAAGTCCAGTTAAGGTGCGTGGTAAGTTCACAGTTTCACAGGATGTTAGGGGTTGGAAGGGACCTCCAGAGGTCATTGATTCCAACCCCCCAGCCAAAGCAGGACCATATAATGTAATGCAGGTCATGCAGGAATGCATCCAGACAGGGCTTGAAAGTGTCCAGAGGAGGAGGCTCCACAACCTTTCTGGGGAGCCTGTTCCAATGCTCTGTGATCCTTATAGTAAAGAAGTTCTTTCTTATGTTCAGGTGGAATTTCTGTGCTGTAGTTTACATCCATTGCCCCTTATCCTATCACAGGGCACAAGCAAGCAGAGGCTGTCCCTGTCCCCTCCCTCCTGACACCCAGCCCTCATATATTCATAAACATTTATTAAATGCCCTCTCAGTCTTCTCCACACTAAAAAGCCCCAGATCTCTTAGCCTTTCCTCATAAGCTGCACCTCTTAACTGTGTGTTCAAAATGGAGTTGCCTTTACAGCTACAGAATTCATTCAGAGTGTAGATTTTACAAATCTGTTTTTTCTTGGCTTGATTTTGCAGCTGGTGCTGGAGCACCTTACCCAGTCAGCCAGCCTCCTTACAATCCTGCTTACATGGATCCTCAGAAGCCCACCTATTGAAAGATCTACTGTGCTTCTCCATATTCTACGTATAATTTGTGCTGTTTACACCATGCAACTGTAGTATACTTCTCTGGAAGACAGCAATCTTTTGTCTGAGTTGAAGTTAATTCAGTATCTTTTCTGTAATGTTTTGAGTATGAGGAAGGAGTATTTTTGTTGCAGACATTGTTAAATTTATACCTCAAGCAAATGCAAAGAGAGGTTTTGCTCTATGTACAATGAGAAAAGCACGTGGAAAGAGTACTTCAGAAATAAGAACCACAATAACATTTGCTGTGCAATAATTTTTGACAGGAGTGCTCTAGCCTGAGCGTTATCAAACACCCAAAGCTGCAGCAACCTTTTGCACAGTATTGAAATACAAAAAAATAAGTCTCAAAAAATCTACCTGATATATGTTATGTGTGTTCTGCCTATTGCTGTTGTTGGGTAAGATACTATGTAATACATTTCATTTACCATTCGAAAGGGAATTTTCCTTTTTTGAAACACATTTGCCTTCAGTACAGCAGACCACCAAGTTTAGTTGTCTTGGGAGTACTTGCATTTTTCTGTGCTAAGTAGCAGGAGTTGACAATTTCCTTGTATTCTTTCCTGGATTTAGAATTTGGGATTTTTTTAAATTTGGGTGGTTTGTTGTTTGATTTTGGTTTATTAATTGTTTTGATTTTGTCATTTGGGTTTTTTGTTTGTTTGTGTTTTTTTTTAATTGTGCCTTTTATTGAATGTTTTCTCAGGCCATTTTAATTTATAGCTAGAAATTAACAATAAACCAAACTCTCTGTCACTTAGAACAAATAGGTCAAAAGGTGAAAATCTGAGAGTTCTTCATAAAATGGTTGGACAAGTATTTGTTGTCCAAGTAGCTCTGGATAAGCTTATTTAAGCTATGTGTTGTTGGTGAGTTTGGAAGTAAAACCAGCACCTTAATCTTACATTAAGCAAAAGTACCTGCTAGTGTTTAGTCTTGCCTCATCATAGAGAAAGAATTTGTTTTTCAGGAGAGATGGGATGTCAGAAATAGATGATAGTGTTTATATGTTTAGGGTTTGTCATTCCCGGTCTCTAGAGGGAACTGTAAGTGGCAAGAACCTAGGAGTGAAATTTACATAAACTCAGTCTGCTTTTGAATAATACTCAATCTGCTTTTGAATAATGGTATGGAGGGAAGATGATAAATCCTAGCCCCTTTTGTGTTCAGGATTCCCATAAAGCTGAACAGAAGGCAGGGAAAGGCAGGATATGGTCACATGGAGGCAATGTATTCTCAGGAAGGTAGTGCTTGCAGTCATGAAACATTTTGAGACCATCATCATGACTACCAGTGTTAGCAAAGCTTTTGTCTCTGTACATCTTGTGTTGATCAAACAAATTTTTTTTTTTTTTTTAGTTGTCTTTAGTTCCCGCTACAATTTTGTCTTTTCTGCCACTGAGATACAGCTCTGCTGAGGAACAACAAATTGTGCAGCCTGTTGTATGTATCACTGAGACATCACTGGGGAAATAATTTCTACAAACCGCTTACAGTGACCTGACTCTTTTTTTCAGAGAGGCCATTAAGCCATGTATGCTCCAGTTCTGCCTTTGGGGTGTATTAACTGAAAACATTAATGGTGGCATTGTTTAACCTCGCGATGGATGGAAGCTGCTGCTGTCAAAGGCAGTCTTATTTCTCTTCCTGGGTTTTGAGTTTATTTCTGGGTTATTCCAATTGTTTTCTCAAGAAAGTCTTCAGGGCATTTCAGAAGAAACTTGCAGGAAGTTTTTAGCATTTTGATTCATGTCAACTTATGCCCCTCTGTTACACCTTTCTAAGAGTGTTGAAGTCAGTAGCATGAGATGGTGCCAGGAGGCATTCACAGAGCATACGCACCTTGTATCTGTGTGTTCCTCTTCCTTCCTGCCTTGTCATCTGAGAAACTGGGCAATGCTTCATTACACTGCTAGCAGTTATGTGAGAGCAACCCAAAATAGACCTCCTCCTGTATGGAGGATGAGGTGTTTTTCTAGAAATGTGGAATTTTGATGTGTGGGAGGGCACTGAGTAACTGCAGAAATAATGCCCTTGCTATAGATCCTATCCCTATACATTTATTGATAGGAGTGCAGAGACTATTCCAGCTCATTCATTAGGCAGCTGCCTGGGTGGAGCCTGGCCAGTGCTCCAGCTCAAAGCATAGTTACCATGTTCTAGTGTTCATGAGGCGATTACTCTGCACCACTCTTCCTTTCCTCCATCTGATGTAACAAGTAGTTCATAGCAGTGTTAGCAGGGTTGCGTTTGGGTTATGAAACGAAAATCTGCACTTTTCAGAGTTGTTGGCTCAGTCATCTGCCATTAACCTAAGAAAAGGATAGTAGAATAGTGAAGTGGCAACATAACAGAGTTGCCAAAATCTCTGAAGTTTTGTTGTGGATGTTGTACAGACCAAATTGTCCTGAACACCACTGTGTGTGGAGTAGTGGAAGGAGATGAGGAAAGGGTTAAGGAGCTTGGAAACTTACACCTTTCCTTCAGTGAACATATGGTAATGATAACTACAAGTGAAGAGCTGAATCATTAATCTAGAAGGAACTACTTGAGTAGAGTTCAGCTACTTCAGTTACAAAACTCGTCAAAAGAAGAGGAAATGATCCACTTACCTCACTTTGGAATTGGAGCAGTTAATCAGATCTTTTCTTATTGTTAGCGTATCAATCATCATTAACAATAAGGTGTAGGACCAAATTTTGTCTTTTGTTGTTGCCATGCAACCCATTGACACTTGTTTTTGTATAGTTAAGAGAATAGGATCCTTATAGAAAAGACGGAGAAGTTTATGGATCAACTTTTATTTTTTGTACACTCCTGATGTGTCAGTAATCACTTTGCCTTCATATCAAACCACTTATCCACAGTGCCGTAGGGGAGATGGGACAGAATGAAAACTTCAATGTTGAAAGAGTATATTGGTTTGGTTTTGGTGTGGTGTTTTTTTGTTTTTGGTTTTTGTTTACTTCTGTAAGTGCCTTTGTTTCAGAAATGTTTTGTGACATTAAAGACAGTAGACTATTCTGTTGTACTGATTTTATTAGATAACCATTGATGATTTTATTACATACTGTAACCTAGCTTTGTATGTTTGTAGTTTAAACCTACGTATCCAAAAGAAATGGCATAAACTCTATGCACCTTTGTAATAAATGCTGTGTTTGAAGTACATTCTATCAATCTGGTTTTCTTAGCCTTTAATCTGAGTGTTACTTAAGGGAGTATCTGCAAACCCACATTTTAATTCAGTGTGACAGCCATTGTTGCCAGGTGCTCCTAGAAAACAATTAATACTTGGGCTAGAAATTACACTAGAAGATGGCAGAGTTACTTCTAATGTTTTTGTTGTCGCTACTACTTAGTTTGTCTGATTTACTTTTCCCATGACTTTTTAGCAGGCATATCTGTGCTGAATTTGAGGAATGACAGACAGAAAAGCCTCCTTTTGTTCAGAGAAGAGCTGTGTGCCTTCCCTTCTCTCTACGTATAGATCTGAAGAACAGGAGCTAGTGTTTTGTTTGAAACCTTCAGATTTCCTGGAGCAAGCAATGTTTCACCCTCTAAAATTGCAGCAAAATGTTATGTAATAGAGAAATGTGCTGAATTAAAAAGTTAAGAGCCTGGGTTAGCTAAGTAATACTGCTGGTTGTGTCCATGAAGTTAATTAGCAGTTGTTTAGGGTAGTGTGAATTTTTCCAGAACAAAACTTGGCAGGTACTTTAAAATCCATAGCAGACCTCCACTGAGGAGCTGGACATAATGGAGGGAGACATTTTGGTAATTATTCCCAAACAAGCAACTCTCTCCTGTTCTATTTTCAATATGGAAATTTAGTATCCTATCTGGACACATAGAATAACTCACTAGGTTTGCTTCAGCCAGGCCTTGACTTTTTCTCTCTGGTTACCATTTAAACTCATCTACTTGTTGGTATGGCCTGCATCACAAGAACCTGGTCAGATTTGTGCAGCTTTTAAGTAGGTTGTATAGGGGGGGGGGAAGTATACCTATGTTAAACCTCTAAGAGGTGAGAGAAAGCTGAAGAAAATGAGTTACTTTATGCTTTCAAGAGCTCAGGCATCTGTAGTGATTGAGCAGCCTCCTCTACTTCACCTTTTTATGGCAGTCTCCACTAAGGGCAAATTAGCCATGTGATAAAGGATGTCCTTCTGTTGTAAAATGATTTGTTTTAGGCTTGAGACACAGCTCAAGTACTCCTGTCAGTGCCGGATAACAAGGAGGCTCTGGCTGGCATGGTGAGGCGCAGGTCCTCTCTGGCTTCTCCGGGGCCAAACTGGGAGAGCCATCTCAATGCTGTCCCTCCTCACATGCGAACCTACAACTGGAATGAAGAACGGTTCAAGATATGTATAAATTAACCTCTAATATCTCATTTTCCTTACTGCAGTCAAAACAACTTTTAAACCAGTTACTGGAGACTTCGTTCTGACACTACTTGGTCTTGCAGATGGTTCTTGTGGAAGGTTAGTTAAAAGTGAACTTATAGGTACCTGTGCTTGGCATATTGCTCCTTGTTTGCAGTTAAGCTTTGTACTGGGCATGTTGGCCCTTACTCTTGGAAGCATCTTCATAATCTTCAGGCACAGTATGCCTTCATAAAGCTCACAGACCACCTTTTCTTGTCAGTCCACTAAATGTTAATCGATGATACATAGTTTTTAACAGTTTACACTACAAATGTGTTTGCTTTTGCTGTTACATTCACAGCAGATAATACAGGCAGATCAGAACTGCTGCATTTGACCTTTATCAATATAACTGTAAATAATAATTCTTCCTGCAACATAAACCCATAATTCAGTAGTTAAAGTAACTGTTCCAACAGCCCAGCCCAGGTTAAACTTTCTTAAGCTGTACACACTAGTAGGATTAATATGAGTAAAGCAAACTTATTCTGTATTTGCATCTTTCATCTACTACAGCTTGCTTTGTAAAAATGTGTTCTGAGGCCTGGCGTGACACAAGACAGTTGCTTGTCTGTGGAAGTTTGCTTTGATCAGGGGCAGGACTAGATGACCTACAGAGGCCCCCTTCATCCTAAGCTAGTCCATGCAGAAAATAAGGTATTACCTGTGCAAATTTACTATTTTAGTCAGTGAAGCATCATGCACATCTCTAGCAGCCCTAGCAGAAATAATTGCTGTATGTTTGAATCCATGAAGTACCTCAGCTCCTTGAATTGCCACAGGAAGATTCTTGGCTATGCACAGATAGCTCCTGCTGCTCTGCAACTGTTCAGCAGGTAGTGTCAGTAGCTCATCATCTTCCTCTTTGCAAACAGCTGCTCAAGTACTGGGTAAGCTTGTTGAGGTGGTTGCTTTCTTCAGCTCTAGCCTAGCTTTGGTCCTGTCTACTCCATATGGTTGGTAATTGAGGAGGAAAAAGCCAGCTATACTTAGCTTTCAGCCAAGAGGAAGCTCTAGTTGCCATCCCTATGAGCAAGAAAATTGCTGGATGGCTGCTACTGCTGCCTGAGGAATGTGATAAGCATGTCTAGAACACGACTAGGGGCTTTTGTTGTTGCTCAATACTTTACTATTCAGTCCTGTGACTGTGCTTGATGCCAAAGTAAATTCCTTTTCTTAGTTAATACAGAGCCACAGCTTATCTGTAATGTGTGTGGAAAATGCAAACTGGCCTTGAAATAAGAGCTGCTATGCTGTGAATTCTTCAGGGAGTGGCTGATGAGCAGTCTGAGTTCTGTTATTTCTAGATCATGAAGGTAGGAAACCAGTAGCCACATAATCTATAAAAATGCTTGCTGTTTTTCAGGGGGATGATAAGCTATTGCATACACGATTGCATCTCTTTAATCTCAAGTGAATGTAAAGGGAAGAATTACTGCAGGTCAGTACAATCTACCACTAACCTTTAGAAAACATGGTCACTGTAATTGACTTAACAGATTAGCAGTTACGGCAGTTGTCTGCCTTTTCTTTTCAGGAGTGCAGCCTCATCCTCCTTAGCAGCACAATCTTTTCACTTAGAGAAAATGCCTTCATTTTTAAAAGCTATGGTTTAATTTTAAAATACCATGTAGCCTGGGCTATACCACTTTGAAGTCAAACCTGGGAATAATCAGAGTGTAGATGTCCATGTTAGGGTGTTGTCTGTCAGTGGGTGGATGGGAGGGGATGCAGTGCCAGAAGGAGCAGTTACAGCTGTTCTAGAATTTTTTCTCATAGATAACACTTCTGTTTATTACTGTTAAATTTCATATACACTTCTCCCTTTGACCAAGTTGCCATACACATGCCCTTCAGATGAGGCCAGGAATTCTTTAATGAAACTTTTGTAAGTGGATTGCTGCAAACATTTGGGATTCCTTAACTGTTTTCATCCAAACTCTTAACACTTCATTTGGTTTGGTTACCCAGAGGAGTTTAAATGCATTTTATCTCTGTAAACCAAACGTTTAGAGAAATTAGGTGGTGACAACAGCATAGGGCAGTTGAAAAGTGATGGCAGGTCATTGCATTATGTTGTGATTATCATATTGTTAGGACAGCTCTAAGTCTGCTACTCACAGCAAGCTTATTGACAGATGCTGCCTCACCACTCCTTATGCACACAGGACTATTCCTAAGGAATTATCTTAGTGTTTGGTTTGGGTTTGATTAGGAATAGGCTTCTACCTGACATTCTCAAGCTCTCCTCTCTTACCCAAAAGACCAGAAATGCTGTGGTCTTGTTTTTTAAAGTGGACAACTGAAATGGTTTTATGTCATGCTGGAACACCTGTAGTGTGCTTTGTGCAGCACCCTGGTTGCAGTTCTGGGGTTGCTGCTGTGCCAGCATCCATGGACACATGCCTGTGTGTCTTCGCTTCTTGCATTTGAACAGGAAAATGGCAGAGCTCCAGATGCTACAAGGCACTTGAAGCCTGTTACTAAGAGGAGCACTTGGCAGCTTGTGTTTAATAGAAATAAACAGGACTTGCACAGTGGAGCTCAAAGAGGAGGAGGCTTAGCCCCTAGCTGTGTTGTGGGAGGAAGGAATGAAGCTTTGTATCTAGGAGCTTTAGCCCCAGGGAGATGCTGGGTTATTCCTGTATAGCCATTTCTGGGAAAGTTATCTTCAAAAGCAAAAGCCAAGTTAAAAGCTTGTTCCTCTCACTGGAGTAGGGCTCTTTGCCCAGGCACACCAGAGCAGGATACAACCTCTTTGGGTTATGACCAGAGAACTGACTGTTTCCCAGTTTTCCAAAGGCTTCCTTCCCACTGTAGTACTGTCTTCTCCTGGTTCCTGCAGCTAGACTTGTTCTGAGTCAAGTATCTGCTGAAGAAAGGAAAAAAAAACCAGCACAAAACAAAACTGAAAAAAGCTTTCCACATTATTTAAAAACCTGTAGGCTCATTTTAGTAGGACTCCCCTTTCCCTTCTAGGGTTTAAGGTTCAGCTGACCACCAGCTGAGTGTCATGGACACGAGAAAAGATGCAGCAACAGTTCTTCCTCCAGTCTTCCGTGGGGTACCCTAGGAGTGAGATGCTCCATTCACCTTCCCTGCAGTGCCTTTCTAGATACTACATTCTGCACAGATTTTGATATCCCCTCTCCTACCGTGAGAGAACACTCTCCTCAACATCACCATCTTACTCTAAAGGTAATGTTTTAAAAAAATAAGTTCTAGTATATTTTTGTTTGTTTTGGCATCCTCAATAGTTGCAGGATACTGATGAAGTTCAGAAAAATGAGTGAACTCTGGTGATTGTTACAGGACTTTGAATTTCTTGCTTAGAGCTAAAATGCCAACTAGAAGTGATTTCTAAAAAGGTTTTTAAAATCACAGCAAACTCTTTACTAACAACAACATGAAAAATTTGGAAGTCAAGAAAGTGTTACAGCTACAGAAGAAACAAATGTGTTCAAAAGGCTTTCATGTGAACACAGTGATCCCCACCACCTCAGCACACATTCAGCATCATAAATTCAGCTGTAGTCACAGTAAAATGGAGAACTCAGAGTGACGTTTCCATTCTATTCACAGCAGTTTCATAAAAGGACAAAATTCACAAACAGAACCAGTCACAAGCCATGGAGTGGTTTTGCATAGCAACAGTACATCACAGTATCATTCTTACACTGATGTTTCTTTGCTTTCGGCTACATTTACATAGCACTGAAAATAGCCACAACAAAGAAATGTCTCAGGTGTTATGCATTTGTGAGTGCAGCCTTTAGATTATCCCTTAATAAAATAGATCTAAATTTTGGATTTCCACTGGCAATGATTATTATTTAGATGAGGAAGGGTAGAGATCTTGGCTGTATGTTAGCTAGCTGGAGTCTTCTGCTTCTGGCTCCGTAGGATATAATTCATCCAAAATCAACTCTGCAACAACAACAACAAAATTACTTGGTGTACTATCATTATAGCTGGTATCTGTTTGCATTTCAAACATACTGACTGTAGAAAGCTACCACAACTGTCTCCTCTTTCAAGGTCTTTAGAAAGGCATTCAAAGGAGAAAGCATCTTAGGCAGTCACTTGAATTTGGCTATTAGGAGATGAACAGTAAAGGACACTTTGTTTTGCAAATATTTCTTACTCATTCAAGCATCATTTTTGTTAACTAATTTTCCAGAGTCACTAGGACAGAGGCACAGGGCTTTGTTTTAAAGGGAGAAACTGAATGCTGTGTGCAGGTTTGCAAGCACACAGGTACACTGCTGTCCCTGGTGTCACAAGCTGTTATGCTGGTTTGGCTCATTCCCAAGCATAACTAGACAGTGTTAGACAAAGTTCAAGAAAGCTTTGGGACACTAAGCCATCAGAGTAGCACTAATGCTCTGTTTAGCATCTCCAGTAAAGTCACTGTAACTATTAATGGCATGCTTGCAAGACCTGCCTTTAATGAGGCACTCAACAATGAAGGATTTATCACTTTGGCTCTGAGTAAGACCAGATGCCTTATCTGATATCCTGTAGCAAACCACATAGTTACGTGAGAGCACAGTCTTCCCATCAGCTCTGCAAGATGCACGTAAATAATGTCAGGAGTAAGTGAAGAGATGGCATCTGGGTATGAGTAGGAGAGGCAATTTCACAAGATTAGCTTTCTCTATGAAAAGGACACCAGAAGTGGACAGAGCAAAGGGTGAATCCTGATGGACATGGGCTAGAGAAACTTTTGTCATATGGAGGAAGGCTGGGGGCTAGGTGAGAAAGAACAGAGAGAGGTGTTAAAGATTTATGGGGGGAAAAAAACAACAACAAAAACAAACTGCAGAGGGAAGATGTAATGCTAGTTAAGAGACTGGGAGTAATGATTTGCTCTGGTTTTAAATGAGGTAATGTATAATTAATATTCTACTAGAGACAGCTGAAATAAAGAACTTTGATCAGGTAATTAAGAACAGAGTTGTATGTAGAGGAGAAGAACAAGATAAAACTATTAAAGAATAGTAGTGATTCAGTATAATGGAGATTGAGAAGCACTAGGCTATGGACTGCCTTAAGAGGGCAACAAGCATCCATGGTACTTGGTACTTGTTAAATGAGGGAAGGGACATAAGTGGGATTCATTGTCATTTGGCTTGTTTTACCTTCATAGGCACTCAGTTTGTGAGTTGTTTTGAGAATGGCTCTTATTCCTGGCATGGCTTGGTCGTACTGATGGAGAACTTCCAAACAGTGTTCATGAAACAGTTTATCTTTCTGAGATAGGCTGTGTAAGAGTAAAACAGCATCCCGTAAAAACTGAATTACTTGTTCCTTATGTGCACACAAGCTGTCCTCAGTTCTTCTAATCTTCACCCACTGTCTATGTAACATTATAATTAGTGCCTTAACCACCTGCAAGAGGAAAAAAAAGCATCTCGGTACACAAATTATAAGAGCAGAAAATATATTTCATTATGATCTTTACTGATCAATCTCCTCAAACTTTCAAATATCAGAATATTTTCTAGCAAGTAAAAGCAAATTCCTTAGAAGGTAGCATCTTTTAAAGGACAGTCTCCTTCTGTTTTGTTGTAGCTAAAAAAAAAAAAAGGGGGGGACGACACAACAAAAAGCCATTTGAAGCATTGAATACCTTCAAGTTGCCACTAGACTGAACTCGTTGACATACCTCAAGATTACACTGGCAGTCTGAACCAGGTAGTAAAACCACTGGTCTGGAACACCGCATGCACCTGCTCAGGAGCCTGACTGTCTGTTATGAAACACACAGAGTGCATTATCAAACAATTAAGCTGCACATAAAGGGAGGCAGAAGTACTATTTCACACATCCTTGTTGTTTTCTTAACAGTTGATCTCTTTTTACCCCCCAAAATAATTTTTCCCTATAAAATTTTACAGTTTGCCCTGCACAGAAATATTTTCAACTTCCTGATAAGAAAGACTAACAAGGTGCACTGGGCCTTAATTCACTGCATACAGATGTTTCCATTTAATAGAACAGTGTAGGTAACCATTCTATGAATCTATGAAAACCAGAATCAATCATAGACCTTTCTTCCTTTTCTTCCTTTATTGATTTAGAAGCAAAATAAACACAAGTGTTGAGCACTTCAAGCTATCTAGAATTTCCTTGCCTTTTCAGTGCCTTATCTATGGCCATTATGACTTGTGTCCTCTTTAAGAATAGTTTCTAGTTTTGTGTCAACCAGACTCTTAATGTAATCTCTTACTGCAGCCAATACTTTCAGTTTCTATTTCAGCTGGAGAGAGAACTTCCTCCCACACACTTTGTACATTACCCTGCTCCTCCCTCTCCCCCAACTGGTAACAGGAGGAAAAAGCACATGAACAAAGAGCAGCAGTTACCTCTTGTTCCAGCTGAAGCCAAAGCATTTCGGATGCTGATTTATCTGGTCTTGATGTAATGTACACGTACAGTGCAAGGAGGAGGCAGGTGTCTGAAATTGAGAGAGCTTTGTTCTTTTTTCAACTGATTGTTAGTGACAAAAAATAATTGTCTCATACAAGAATACATTTCAGAAAATACAGAGTGCTGTCCTGGGACTCATCATCCAGGCTCAACTTCTCCTTTACTTCAAACATCTTGAGCAGAGCTGAAGGAACTCATATCCCTAAACTTTGTAGTAATACTGTCCTCCATCATTCCTAAGGAACTGGACAAAGACTATTTGTCAGGCAGAATAATGCAAACTCTAAACTCAGTGTCACAAGCGCAGATACATTACACTTCAGAACTCCTCAAATGCCCTTTTTTCCTCATCATTAATACAACTTGACATTAATATGGAAAGTAGTTTTGAAAAGCCACACAAGTATCAAAAGCACTATGTAGCCTGATGCCACGAGACAAAATACTCTTTGAACACTGCACTACTTGAAGTCAAATTTTCAGGTAACAAGAGCAGGCTTGTTGTCTTCTGCGGTTTTAACACATTGGAGCAAGGCCTGTTTGCATTACTTCATCATGCTAGATAACATTCAGCTGATAAACAGTCCTCTGTGTTATGCAGTCTTTTACCTGAGTGAGAACACAGCTGGTCAGACAAGGTGTGGTGTTGAGCAAGAATACACAACAGTCTGACAGTTGAAAGGACAGCAGGCAGGGACGTCTCAGGACAGAGACACTGGAGCAGTGTTTGGTTACTCACCAAGTGCTGAAAACTTCAAAAGAAAGCTAAGTTAAAAATGGGAAAAGCAGTAACAAGTTGAAAATACACTATTTGCTCTAAACAACATTGTACTTTGTCCCTTTTTAGCCATTCAAAGCATATGTGATCTCAATTTCTGTGTCATAAAGTTCACTGAAAAACATAGTTACATTTGGCAGTCTGCAGTTCATACTGTGGATGTGTATTACACCATGAGCAGATGAAACGCTTTAGAGAGTGGCATTTTACCCCAGCATAAGACCCTGTGCCTTCGCTCCTTATGCATCTCCCAGTAATCACAAAAAAAACCCAAAAGGAACATTACAGAAATTCTGATCAAGTTCATATATCCATGAGAAATTTTCTCACTTCCCAAGTGACAGCCATGCAATGAAGCAGCAGTATCTGCTTCATATAACCATCATACACATATCTTGTTGCTGATGGGGGGTGATGATCACATTCTTAGCAGCAAAGGCAGTAGGAGGATCCTCAACTGCTTCTTAAAGGTGATCTGAGAAATGTGAGATTCTCTCACACATGTCAAAAATTGTACTGCCCTCTGCACAAATTAGGTTCAGTGGAGAATAAAAACTACTAAACAACAGAGGCAACTAATTCTATACCTAATAGAGACTTACTTTATTAGCAAGTCCATTGTTGAATTTTCAGCTAATTTCACCAAAACCTTTAGGGTGTGGTTCAGTATACTGTCAGTCTGGGCCTCTCTCACAGCAGAAAAAGCTAAAACCTGAAGCAGCTTTTTAAACAAAGAATGTTGAACTCCATCCTTATTGGGAGCATCCTGTGGAGCTACTGGCAGCCCTCTTTGTGTCCTGTTATCTTCTTTATTATCAGACTGATTATCACACAACACCTTTTTGTCCATCTTGGAAACCTGTTCATCTCCAGCCGTAGAACCTGTTTCCACTTCAGCAGACAGCAAAGTGTGGACAACATCCCAGCTATAAAACACCAAATAATAAAGAACACCCAGGGATATAAGTGTAGTTTCTTCAAGAGACAACCTGAAGTCCTCCTTGCTTGACACCATATTTGTGTTGGTTGTGGAAGAAACAGCTGAATGGTCTCCGCAAGAACTATTTACTGACTTGTCCACCAACTGTACCGCTTGACAGTATGCACCAATGTGGTGTTCTACCAAGGGCAGGAGGTGCACGGCACCTCGGATCTTGCAGCATGTGATGTGCAAGATCTCTCTCTGGCTTCCTGTTGAGCTTCCTTCAGATAATCCTTCATCCAGAGCAATCAAGTTCAATCCTGTTATTGCAAGTTTTTGAGCTTCTTGCAGGGACACTTCTTCTGGAGTTGTCCTGCTGCTGGGTGGTTGTGTAGACTTCCTATCCAAATAAAATTAAGGGAAATGCTTCAGAAGGCACAGAACTTAACTGTGACAACCGTATTCTGAATCAAATAGGATGGCTAGAGTAAAAAGAGATGTCTGTTCCCAAAATAAAAGCTAAATTGGGAAAAAAATTGAATCCTACTCCTTGCCATCTGCATGGAAAAGCAATTTCAAAGCATTCCTAGGTCTTGTAAAAGAGATCAGAGCTTACCGCTCAGTAACTTCAGCAGATCACTATAGTAACATTTTAAACACTGGTTTTCCAGTGTCATGCTTTTAATAACATCAAGGGAAGATCAGAAGAGAGGTTAATTGGTAGCTTCTGGGAAGAATGAGTAGCTGTACATTACTGATCTGTCATGTGTAGAGGCAGTCAGAGGACAACAACAAACTTACTTTCTTGGCCAGAGATATGAGAGATTCAGTTACTTAAATAAAATGTTAATAAAAATTAATTCTTGGGGTTTGGTTTGTTTTGAATTTATTAAAATAATTAATTTATCTCTTAGTGTAGTCCTACTCTTTAGTATCTACGATAATCAGAGATTAATACTGAAAGGTACAGAATGAGGTTCCAAATTGTGCATTAAATGGCCTAAGGAGAAGAGCATTTAACATAAGGAATGAGCCATCCTACATGAACAGACACCTCTGAGCACAGAGAGTGCCACTGCAGTCACAGTTAAAATAAAACTTACCTTTCTGAATAATTAGGCTGCAGTACTGCTCCAGGGAGGGGCTCAGAGCTGCTGCTAAGAAGATGACAGAGTCCTAATGATGACCCAGGGACAATGGGCTGCTTCATCAGTGCATTTAATAGGATAGAACCTGAAAGGACACAGAATTGTCTTTGCAATTGCTTTACCATCAACTGCAACATCAACAACAAATTAATACTTGGAAAAATTAGCCTTATTTATAATGCTCTCAACTTCAAAATTTTTCATGACAAATCTTTCTCTACAAAAGAATGATTTTCAGAAAAATGAGTTTAAGCTATGATTTAAAAATTAACCCAATTATATTCAGAGATATTTAAATAACAGCCCTCTATTAGCAAAACAGCTTCAGCCAAATGATTGTACAGATCAGCTATCTGCATGATTTTCCAGTCCAGACATAGAAATTCCATCACGCACAACTCTGTTCTAGACTGGAAATACAATAATATCTTGAAGACTTCCTGGTGTTGACTGTTATAAATGTTGCTTTATGGTTTTTACGTTTATTTAAAAGCAAGTTTTTCTGGGGTTTATATCCATTTATATCTAATATAAAGCTTAATGTGTAAACACTGAAAGAACCAGCCTTGAGATAAGCTGCCTCCTGATGCATATCCTTCCATAAAACAAAACCCAGGACATCTTTTTTAATTAACTAAAATAACAACATAAGCCTGTTGTAAGGATACAATGTAATAATAATCAGAAATGTTTTACTGCACATCCACAGTATTTAAAGCAACCAGCTTCACAGCACTGTCCTGCATAGTGGCCCTGTACCTAGCAGGCTCCACAGCTCGACACTGCTCCACAAAGGCAGTGCCTCAGAAATGCTCTTCCTTGCTATAGTAACAGGACTGAGTTACCTTGTGTGTTTCGTTTAGGCACAGAGTTGTAGGAACCGTTTCTTGCCACTACTTCATGCTTCACAGATGAAACTTCAGGGTGGGTTCTCTTACTGTCTAAAACATAACAGGAATTATGAGTCTCATGTCAGAACTACACCGCTTGTGTGTCTGCTCCCGTCCTTCACACACATCCATAGCTGTTATGTAGCATGTAAACAGGCAGCAAAAAAACATGTATTGTGTGACTCAGATGTGTCATACAACAGTTAACAGCAAGTATAAGTCTCCCCAAGACAAATCAAATAGTGCACAGAATCTCACCTTTACTGTCAGATGTTCCAGATTATTCAGTGCTATTGGTGTCAACTGTTTTTAGAGAAAACTAACACCTAAAGTTGAATTCCCACTACTAGCAGAGATTTACATAACTATGTTAGTTAAAAATCAACACCAAAAAGTAAAAATAAAAAAAATCAACAAATAAAACCCTGAGCATTTAATAATCTTTCAGTCGTTACTATATGTCAAAATTACCAGCCAAACTGAAGCAAAAAATTTTGCAGAGTTTAGAAGACAAATAATCAAGTGTGGTTTTCAAACAAATAGGCATATTGAGTGCTGATACCATAGCCAGTAGTCAGGAAGCTGAAAAAAATAGCAATACTAAGGTTTTAAGGCCACCGTGGTTCTGTGTTGGATGGAGTTCATACTGCCCATACAGCTTCAGATTGAATACCGGAACTGACAGTAGTAACATCTCAGATATTTCAGGACTCTTCCTGTAATGGATTTCTTCCATTTTAGTTCCTATTAGAAACATCAGTCAGCTGCTATAGAAAACCCACCCTTTGCGTTTCACGGTAGAACACTCTTCAAATCCAAGCACGTATTAGTTTCCTAAGCTTTGCTCAATGAATTTCAAGATACGGTTTTCTGACAACCACTGGCCTACCCAGAGAAGAGGAAACAAGTACACTGTGTCAGTTGCTTTTTTACATACGGCTAAATACAAGCCCCTTAAAATAACATCCCCAAAAAGGTCAACTGTAAACCCAAACCCACAAGATTATAAAAACTGCATTAGCTGACTGGCAGTCCAGTTCACGGAACAGGCAAATTATTTCCTGTTCTTTATTCAATATTAAAGGCAATTGCAATTTTGGCTATTTTAGTTCATGACATAATAATGAAAGTTTATCATGATGGCAAACAGCCACATCACCACTGACATCTTGGCATCTGGTATGTGGACACTACCAAGGTGTGAGTTAAAATTATTTTGATGCAAATTTCAGTTGATATTTAATGCCAGTTGATGTAAAGTGGCAAGAAGTGTGAGCAAAACAAAAATAAAACAAATGCTTGTTTTTCTCTACTGAAACTCTCTAGTCACGGCACAAAAATCCCTAAGGCAGAACGTTCTTATGCAGCTAAAAATGTTGCAAACTGTACAGGGGTTTACCTTCTTTGATAGAAGTAGTTGGGGCAATCGAATTTCCTGAAGAACATGATGGTCTAGTGGATGTTTCAGCACTGAAGGATTCCTTTGTAGGAAAAGATTTTCTCCCAGGCTGTGGAGAAGATCCTTCTGATTTCACTTGTATTGCAGAATTCTTTTTAGGGCTAAAATAAAAATCACTTAGATTAATCAGTATTTCTTTTGTCATTACTTTATTAAACAATAGTCAAGGATCTATTTACATTGATATTTTAAAACCACTAGGTGTCATGGATACAAGGCTTTTTCTGAGCAAACTCCAAAGAGATCAACCAACAGACCTTTTTGGTTGTCTTTAATAGACAGTGGTGCTCTTGAACAGTTTTAAGCACACATACTGGAAAAAAGGGAACACAGATCCATTTCCCAAAGCTCCTACCTTCGAGATAAAACCGTCTGTGTAACATGTTTGTTTCTTTCACAGTTTTGAAGTCGTGCTCTTATTTCATTCATTTCTGCATCTTTGAACTGCAACTCTGACTGCAGTGACAGCAACTGCAAGAGGAATTAAGAGACAGTTTTACTGTTGCTGAATAATTTAGAGGTCTAATAACTGCAGAGCAACTAGCATTGCCAAGACTTCAAGATTACCATCTACCCGATGAGCAACACCTCAATTTTTATGTTTGCCAACCCAGTTAATGCTATCTTAGAACTAAGTGTCAAAATTTCAGGCAAGAAGAGAATGAGCTGTTAAGGTAGACCTAGTGTCATCCAGAGCATGATGACAGCGAGGCCATAAACAGGACAAAAGCAGCCACTGTCCTCTTCAGGGCTTTCAAAGATGACTGCAGCATGAATACCAATCTGGTCAGAGTCACAAAGTGTGTTCTGTCTCTTTTCTCCCTTTTTCACAATACATTCCAATCTTAATGTTCTTGAGATTGCTAAAAAACCCAACAAGCAAATGAAAACCTCTACCACTTGTTTTACTCTTTTCTTTCAGCAGAAGAAAGCCCTCAGCAAATTCCTACAAATGCTTCCTTCAAGATAAGAAAACAAATGTGTAAATCAGGAACTTCACACAGATGTTCCTCCTTTGACTACATGGTCTCAGACATGAAATCATAAAGTCAGGTCCTGCATTTGATGTGCAGGGAATTGACACGTAGACAAACCTTTTTGGAGAACTCTTTTTCTTTTTCACTTAAGGTCTGGGATTTTTGCTGTTCCAATAGCACATATGATCTCTTCTGTTCCTCCATAGCATACTCCATCTGCTGCATTGAGTCACGCAAAAATTTAATTTCTCCATTTTTAGCAAGAATTTCATCTTGCATTTCTTTCAGCTGCAAAGAAATGAATTCCATTAAAGGACGCATGTGACTATAAGCATGTCTGTGTTATGTGGCTGGGAGAAAAATGCTCCTGTAACCCATTTTGGAAATTCTGCAATGTTGCTTTTCATCTTCTCTCACTAAATCAGGCTCAGCTACCGTTTTCTCTCACTGAATGATACAATGTTTTCATATAGCATCCTAGTATCTGTCTAGGCCATTCTTCTCTTTCCCCTACCCTGTGATAAAGTTCTTATTTTGAAAAAGAGACAACTGCACATCAGGAATTGGTTCACTGTTTGGATGATAACAATGATTATATTTCATCTAGCACAGCAGTCAACAAGCACACTGTCCCCTAAGATAAGCTACCACCTCCAGACAGTATCTTCGTGACATCTGTAACACCTTCTGAACAGCCATCACCCTTAGAAACAAGACTTTGGAGAGATAATAAATTAATTGTTCATAAAAGCATGGAGCAAAAGCAGATATACACCTCTGTATCACTGCACAAAATGTTGGTCTACTCCCATGTTGAACATGGTGCCCACGTAAGAGCTTCCCCTGTAGAAAAGCATTTAACAGAGCTAGGAAAGATTCTGAGAACAGAAGTAAGGGTGATGAGAGAAAGATAGAGGAGGACCCTCCATCTGGGAGAAAGCACAACTGTGAGGAAACCAAGGTCTGTGGAGGCATGAACACTGCACACAAGCTGTTCCTTCTTTATTCCTCTCTTAACAGCCAAGACTCATCCACTGAAAACCACTAGGTGCAAAGTTCAAAATACAACCAAAGA
This sequence comes from Ramphastos sulfuratus, assembly GCA_013399055.1. Classification (NCBI taxonomy): domain Eukaryota; kingdom Metazoa; phylum Chordata; class Aves; order Piciformes; family Ramphastidae; genus Ramphastos; species Ramphastos sulfuratus. The sequence continues at coordinate 42,646 of WBNM01038879.1, forward strand.
AGAAATTCCATGGCATATGTTAAGCTGCATACCTATCACTAAAAAGTGTCAAAACCAAATACACAAGTGTTTTTTAAAAAAAATACACTAAAAAATGTTAAATACACACATAATATTTCTGGATCAGGGAGGGCCTACTTGAAATTTTACCAGAGACTAACAGACTATTCAGGTAAACCATCATCATAAACTTGCTCAGGTCTTTCATTCTTCCTACACTGTGTGCCAAAAAAAAAGGATGCTACTGGCTTTGGTAGCTTTTCCACAGTGATTCCTTCTCCGTAGTATCTTTCCATAAGGGATCACCAGAAAGTAAAGTAACAGAAAAAAGCTGAGAAGTCACTTTACTTTCAGGAATCTTTAAACTGCACAAAACAACTCTTCCTGACTAGCTGACAGCATGGAGGAGAATCAGTTTGACAGGAAAGAAGTACAACCAACTAAAATAGAATTTGTTAAGCTGAAATGACTGAGAAATAAAACATTGCTATTACTCTTAATATTATGAGAGCTGTTTCTAGTATGATTTTTTAATTAGATCCATGGATTTCAATAATTACTAATCCACTTGGTTAGAATAAAATACCTGGAACCAAACTCAGTTTGCCCTACCTGGAACTTTTAGTTTGCTCTACCAAAAAAAAAAAAAATATTATATGGGAGGGGAAGATCTTGCTAACCTTCTGTTTAATTTCTTCATGCTGTGTTTGCAGTACTTCAAACTGGAAGGCTTCTCTCATCAGATTGTCCTCCTGTGCTGCAGAGAAAAGCCAGTATCTCTGTGAAGCATGAACATCACTGATGACTTAGTATCAACATTTTATTATTTGCTATTATGTAAGTCTGGATACCTGGATGTTTATCCTGTCACTACAAACAGGTAAAGTGCATCTAATCACCACAGTCACTTTTTTTTAGAGCATAAGTATCAATCCTTAAAACAGAGGAGAAACATCCCCCCCCTCAACGTTTCTAACATCTTAAACTAGTAAGATGACCCACAGTAAGTGCGAGCATTTCCATTTCCTCCAACATTACTTTAGTTAACATACAAGAGTTGAAGAACTTTTTTGACCTGGACAGATTACAAATGTGTAATATTAAGGGGATTTAAACCCTCTTCACTTCAATAATGCACAGACCCCTGTAACCTATATGCTTTTTTAAAGTCAATCTGCAAAGCAGCTCTTAATATGAAACAGTGAAAGTTAATAGTCAGGGGAAAAAATGTCCCCAGCAGGTATTGCGCACAATACTATGATACTTACAGCAAGCGGAAGATTTATGAAACCCATTTATTTTAAGACATGTCACGAACAGTGTCAGTGTTACAGGCTAAGTGTTCCAAATACTGCTAGTTTAATGCTGTGTGACTGCTTGGGACGTTACTTCTCCCTTTAAACACCCGGCATGCCACTGGGAAGTTCTGATGGCCTGACACGGTAAATGGAAGCAATTCCTTAAGGGATAACAAACGTTTTTCCAAATAGTTTACTACTGCAGGGCAACCTCAGCAACCCACGTGACACCAACACCCGCATCGCCTATGACCAGAGACCGGGAAAAACACAGCCCCGCTGTGCCTCCTGGCACACCGACCTTTCGGACTCCTCCCTGCAGCTGGGGCACAGCTCCGAGGCAGACCCTGACACTGAGCACTGCTTGCTCCGGAGCCAACCCACGTCTGTTTCTGAAGGCCTGGCCACAGCAGGGGGGCCCCGGCAACCTCCTGCGGCAGCGCCTGCGAAGCCAAGATGTCATCGATTTCCTCCAAGTCGTCCGCTGTAAAGTCGTCGTTGTCACCGAAGGGGTCTCCCGGTCCCTCGTCGCGCCCAGCCGCCCCCGAGCTCTTAGGGCGCTTATGGGGCGGGAAGCCGTTCTCTAGGGCTTCCCCGCTGTTCGCCGCTACCGGAGAGGCGACCCCGGCCCAGCCTGCCCCGCACAGCGCCGAACCGCTCCGCTTCCGCAGCCCTACCGAGGGCTGCGCCGCCATAGCGGGGGACACCGGTGGCCTCCCCGGCGGGCACGGAGAACGCACCGAAAGCACTGACAGCCCCGCCAACAGACCTCAGCCAGCCAGGCCGCGCCCCTCCACGCTGTGCTCCGCGCGCGCCGCTCCACGCACCAATCACTAGCTGCAGGGCACTCTTCAGACCAATGGGACAGTCACGGAACCTACGGCGGCCTCCGAGGGTTAAGGCCAGCGCAGGCGCACAGCAACCGGCCGTAGCATCCCCGCGATTGGCTGTGAGCGCCTCTCGCTCTGGCCGGGCGACGCGCGGGCTGACGTGAGAGGTTGAAGGGGGCGGGAAGCGCGTCCTGTGTCAGTGGCGTGGGGGGCGGCCTGCTGGTCTTTGGTCCAGAAGTTCAGTATTCTGTTATGTCGAAGTTTCTAACAAAAGAACAGATAAAGCACATTGTTTTGTTTCACATCCTGTTCAAGGTTAGGTACTTTTTGATGCCTCGAGTATGTTTCAGCTGAAACTTCTTGATAAATTTCTAGCTTTATTCTTTTGACAAGAATGTAAGTCCATCGCTGCTGCTTTCACCTCTCTTGGAGACTCATGGGCAGTGGTTTTACGTCTTGGGCATGGGCTTATGGAGAAACCATAATTTAGACATGTGGATGCTAGTTGTCCTAGCAAGCCATTTATGATCCTGATCCTTTGTGAGGACATTCTGTGGTAGCTGCAGAGGAACATGATACTAGGAAATACACAGTGATGGTTTTGCTTGTTCCCATTAGAATGTGCACAAGACTGTAAAGAAAGGGAATTATTTTTACTCAAACATAATGCTCATGAAGACAAGAAAGCAAGCTCTCTGATTTTTCTGCTGCAGGCTCAAAGGGGTGTTAGACCCTTGAAGTTTGTCCTTTCCTCTTTAATTGTATTAGTTACCCAATAGAATACTGGTCCTAATCTAATACTTGAGTCTACAGAAGAGCCTGTTTAGAAAAAAAAAATAGAAAAAAAAAAAAAAAAGCACTTTGCTCTGGACCATTTGAATATTTGCATTCTTAGCATTGCTGCACAGGTAGTAATCAGAGTTACTTTTCACTTGGTCTTCTAAATCATTGGCAACAGTGTTGTCTACTGGTTAAATGTTTAGTTGCTTTAGCAAAGAAAAGTGGGTTCTAACTGGATTGTTTTCAGGAGGGTTTTTTCCAATTAAGTGGGGACCACTAAGAGATTACAGTGTCAGGGAAGTGCAGTATTGTCAAAAACTCGCACTAAACCCCTCTTATTAATCTACTGCCATTAAGCTGCTTCTGTCATCATTCCTTAGTCTGTTTTTAAAAGCTGCATAAAATGGATTGAAAATTTACTTCCCAGTTGATGTAAGCTCTCTGTAACTTAGGTGGGTCTGAGGTCACACCTATGTTTAAAGTTTTTTAAGTGTAGACTAGACTTGCAGCACTTGTTGAAAACAGGGTTAGTAACAATTTTCAGAGCTTTCACTCAGTTTACAAATCACTTGGTGGTCTTTAAGTGAGAAAGGCCATGCTGCTAGTGTAACATTTCCAGTTCTGTTGGACAATTTATCTTACTAATTTTCTCCATTTCCAGCAAACTTAACATGTTTCTAGGCTGTTACTTGATTTATCTATGCACTGCTCTGACATAAACAGCAAAAACCTGTAGGTAACCATTAAGCACACAGTAAAGCTCTGAAGATCAGTATTCTCAGCTGTGCTACATCATTGCAGCTTCTCTGCTGAATTGGCAGCAGCTGATCCCTCTGAATTTAAGCTGGTGGGGGCAGCTGCATCCAGTTAGCACAGGTGAACATAAACAGGAGAGGCTCAGAGTCTTTGCAGGAGTCTCTGTGAAGCTGCTGGGAGCAAGACGTTTGTCTCACAGCTGTCTGGAAGGGCTGGGATTCTTTCATGGATTCTGTGATAAGCTGCCATGAGGCCTGTATTGCTGTGAGAGATACAGCAGCACCGACTGGGCCATGCTAGACCACACTCAAGGTAGGAGAAAGCAGCAGGGATCCCCAATCCTGGAGGCTGGTGTAAACTTCCCAGGCTGTGGGGCCAGCAAGGCCCAAAGCACAGAGCCGTAGTGCTGGGCAGCTGGCCAAGGATGGGCAGCAATTAGGGAGATGTGGGCAAGGTGGCACCAATCTCTGAGCCCAGCCCCTAATGTTGCCTCCTGAGAAAGGGAGAGGAAGAGAAAGAAGTGGACAAATGAGTGTGAAATCTGCCAGTGTAGAGATAAAAGTCAACTTTATTGTGGAGGTGGTGCAGGGGGATCAGGGCCAACACTTAGGGGATGCTGCACTTCTGGTCCTTCTGCGGCGTCTTCTGGGTGGGCAATAGGTAGCAGCATCCTCCTGACGCTGCAGGCGAGAGCCAACTCACACCCGCATGGGCCCTGGGCTGCTGGACTGGGTGGCAGTGTCACGGAGTGAGGAGCTGTCCGAGTCTGCTGATGACACCAAGCCCCCTGGTGGTGTCTCTCTGGGACTACTGGTCTCAGGGACCAGCGAGCTGCCAGAAGGCTCCAGCAGCGTCTGGCTGGAGGTGGTGCTCCCAGCAGGAGGTACCTGCCCTAAGCAAAGTACTGGTTTAGGTTAGGGCTACGGTTATAGTTCTGGTTAGGGTTAGGAAAGGAAGGGGGAGGAGAAGTAGCTGGATGACTGATATTTCCAGGTACCTGCAAAGTTTCTTTCTCTTTTTAGCTTAATTTCTATATTGAGATGAAAACTGAACTTCAGTGAAAATTTATACTAATAAAATACAGTCTCAAGTCTTTCATTAAGAGAGGAGATAGTCTAGAGCTAACAGCCATGAGTGAGAGGAAAAAGAAGCACAGAAATCTATTGTCTTGTCTTGAAGAGGAGGTGAAACAAATGCTGGGCTTTTCCCCATTTGATAAAAAGCTTTGTTGAGGCTGTGAAGTTATGTACAGTATTAAACTCTAAACTGTGGAGGAGAAATGTCAAACTAGGTGACAACATCTGAGTTTTGGACAAATGCCTATGGTGTTGTCATTTGGGGTTCTTGGCCCTTCTGTCTTGGTCCTGTTGTGTGCTGTTAAAGGGAGGGAGAGATATCTTAATCCTCTTAAATTGAGTAGCATCAAGTAAGGAGGCATGAGTTCTCATACTATACTGCTACAAATTTTGTCCAAATTGGGTAAGAAGTTGCTTTCTTCATTAGATATAAGCAGAACGAGTCTGAGGATGTTCTAATTGAAAATGTCAGTACAGTTTTATTTGAATGTCTCAACATGTGAGGTGGTAGAATCTAGCAAAGAAAGTCTTGGGAGCAGGCAGTGATTCCCTGGTACTTTAATGAACAATCTGTCTGTAAGACAGAAAAAACACTGAAGGATGAGGAAATATTTAAGTAAGACAGAGGGAAAAACATTGTTTGAGCATTGTATGAACTTCTGCAAGGTAAATGTGCTTTCAATAAGTGTGGTTTTGGCTGCAAGCAGTCGTGGGGATAAAGTCCTGGCCTTAGTCACTGATCTTGAAAAAAAAGTGATTGGAAGAATCACAATCCGAACTTCAAGGCTAAGAGAAAACACTTCTCTTCAGAGTAGAAAGAAAGCTTTTTGAAAGTTGGGGGAATAATTGCTATACCTAACACAGCCACTTTTTAAAGGCTTAAAAATAGCTGAGGAGTATTGTCACTCAGAGTGGGAAGGTCACAGCATCCACATGCCCAATGGGCATCCACATGCCCAACGTTATCATGACAATGTGCAGAGAGAAATTTAAGAAGAAACATAAGGTATTTACCAGTTGGAGATTTTTAAGAAAGTAGTGTAGGTTAAGGGAAATTAAGAGTTAATTTGTATAACCATAGAGGAAGTCCTTCAGAAAGACTAGAAAGTCTTGGGGGAGCACACAGGACATGTTAACTGTTTATTTTCCGGTATCTCCCTACATAAGGGAGTTCACAGCCAGTTTTCTCTCTCCTCTGAAACAGTGGCTGTTATCTCTTGGTTTGTGGGGGAGAACAGCCTTCTCCTGGCCATGGCTGATAAGCTAATATTTGCTATGCCAGTGGTTTGTGAGGGGACATTGAGGGCTGGTAGGCCTGGGTCTAGTGGGAGGGCAGTTCAGCTTGCTCCTGGGCTGGATAATGCTGGAGGCAGGGTTGGTTTTGGAAGGCTCTGGAAGATTTAGGCCTGGTAGGCCCAGGTGGAGAACTGGGCTGAGGTAGATTGGTTTGTGTATATATATTCCTTTTCCATGAATTCCTTTTGTATATATGTTGTAAATAGTATTATCCATTTAACTTCCAATTCTGTGGGACTGTTTTTATTTTGCTCCTTTAAGGTAAAATACCTTTCTATGCTTTTGTCCTGGGCAGCTCATGTCTCAAACCTGGGACACAAAGGAACCCCTGACATCTTCCCTTACTGTTTCCCTTGCTTTCTTAGTTCTTGATGGAGTTCCAAGCAACCTGATCTGGTTGAGGATGTCCCAGCTCACTGCAGTGGGGTTGGACTAGATGACCTTCAAAGGTCCCTTCTGATCCAATGTGTTCTGTGGTGTCCCAGGTTGGCAACTATAGGGTTAAAATCCTCTAGGGACTAGACATTTGTTATTCAATTTCATAATTCTGCTATCTCTTTATAAAGTCACATCGAGGCCAGCTTGTTCTCCTTTCGTCCCCCTCCAGCCCTGTGTCTGGAGGGAGCTGCTTTATCAGGACAAACATGTAAGGAGCAGGCCTGTTTTGGGGCCTCCAGAGGCTGTGTTTAGTCCTGTGGATGGCAGAGGCATTGAGGGGGAGGATTGGAGCACTGGGGATTATAGATTTAGTTTTGGGTTGGGGGAAATTCAAGGGGGTTGCTGTGGATTTTGTATCTGCTTTGTAATTTCTTTCTGTATGTCTCTTTACAAATATCATTCTGTTTTCTCTCCAGTTCTTTTGAGAGCTCCTTAAAACCCATGACATATGGATTCTATGAAACTCAGCTGACACTTGGCAATTGTCTGGAGGAAGTGAGTGTGGTGGGTTACAATCAGAATTACTGGTGTGGAACTCCTGGGCAAACTGACTTGCCAAGACAAATGTCATCAAGACGCATCTTTTATCCATGAAGAGATGAATTGTAGTTATTCCTCAAACTGAGAGGCTCAGCAGTGATGCTGCTAATAAGTCATCAACAATTCCTTGTCTCAAGCTATATACTTTGTTCACCACAGTAATAGAGTTTATGCCAACACAAACTGTTGAACTAAACGTTTCAACAGATCAGACCTTTATGCCTCACAAAAACACTGCTTAGAGTAAAATAATTTATGTTCTTCTTGTTGAGGTCTGCAGCATGACCTGTAGAGCTAGCAGAGATGATTGACAGGTGATGTAATATGTACAGCTGTCTTATGCTCAAACAAGCACTGGGCTTGCATTTATTTCTAACAACAAAAATCTTTCCAGACTGCTATTGCGTTTAAAAGATGCAGTTCAGTACTCCTAAATATAGGCAGAGGTATGTCTGACAAAAAATGTAATTGTAGTTTGTGCACTGAGCAAGCAGAATTTGGTGTACTTAACTCCTAACTCTGTACTTAATCTCTTCCAAGTGTGCCAAATTCCCCACTACTGCAGGGAAAGAGGCTTTCAAAGGAAAACTGATCCTTCCTGGACTACCTCTGACTGAAAAGAACCAGTGGTTTCTGGCATTGCTTTCACTGAAAATGTTTTGTGGGCTAAAGGAGGGGATGTTGCTTGAGCTGCCTCTGCTTTAGCATGTAAGAGAACCTTGGCCTTAGCACTGTGTCCAAAAAGAGATAGTGAAGTGTTCTTAGATTTTGCTCATGCTGGGTCTTGAGAAATGAGTGAAAAGGGCATAAGGCAAGCTAACTGGTGGGTCTGCCTGAAGTGTTGCTAGTGATGGATGTCCCATGGTGGTCAGGACTGTAAGGGTGAGGAAAGGGATGTCCTGGAGTGGGGATCTGGTGCTCAAAAAGGGCAGGCAGAGGAACTCAAAAGAATGATGCTTGTCAGAATGTACATGGTGAACAGGAAGGTGTACGTAACCTGTTATTTCTGTCTGACTGCCAAGTCAGAACTAAAAGGGAGAAAGGCGGAGAGACAAGGGGAAGGGGAGGCTGCACTAGATATTTTCAGACGTCCCTTCCAGACGGATTCCGTGTGGGAGTGCCCGCGCCCAGGGCTCGACGCGGGGCAGGGTCGGCCGCTGGCCCTGTGTGAACTCCCAAAGCGGCAGAGCGAAGCCACAGTGTGGCTCCGCGCACAGAGGCTTAGGCCGCTCTCGCGTCTTGCTGTTCGAGGCGGCGCTGCCGATCGCTCCGATACTTTACATCAGCCCGAGGGTAGCGTCCCGCGGGGCGGGCGACAGGACCCAGCCTGGTCCCCTTCTCGGCGCCAGACGCCGCCCCTCCGCCAACAAAACAAACACGGCCCGGCCCGTGCGCGGCCCAATGGTTGCGCGCAGCCGCCGAGGCCGCCCCGCCCCGCTGCCACTGCCGCCAATGGGGCCTCGGCCTGGCAGCTGGGGCGGGACGCCGCGCTGCGATGCGGCTGTTGCGTGGATTCACCATTGGCCGGAGGCGCGGGGGGCGTCCCCGGGGCGGGCGAGGCGGCGCTGGCAGCGGGCCGGGGCGGCGGCGGCAGCGGCGGGGAGGTGCACGCTGGCCGGGGCGGCCATGAGGACCGAGATCTCCACGGCGGCGGCGTTCGTCACTCGCCTCCTGCGGGCCGCCGGCGGTATCGGCGAAGAGCAGCTGCGGTGCTTCCGGGAGTGCCTGCAGGAGGCGCTGCGCGGTGAGCGGGGGCGGGGGTGGGTTATCCGGTGGCGCTCAGGCTCGGTGGGGCTGAAGGGCGGTGGGGCTTCGGGGCCGGGGTAAAGCCGCTCTTTGTTCCCTCCCGCAGAGCACTACAAGCACCACTGGTTCCCCCTGGTGCCCTCCAAGGGCTCCGGGTACCGGTGCATTAGGATCAACCATAAGATGGACCCCTTGATAGGAAAGGCGGCGGGGATGATTGGACTGAGCCATGAGAGACTCTTCCAGCTCTTGCCCAGCGAATTAACTCTGTGGGTCGACCCTTTCGAAGTGTCCTATCGCATAGGTGAAGATGGATCTATCTGTGTCCTTTACGAAAACCCCCAGCCTGGTGGGAAGGCAACCAAACCTCTGGAGAGCAGGACCAGCTGTAAAGAGGAGTGGAGAATTGGCAGATCCAGCCCTTCCAAGAATTACAACATGATGACAGTTTCTAGTTAAAAATTACCGTTCCATGTATAATATTGTATGTATCCCATTCTAATGGTAAACTTAGATGTAACTGAGGTTCTTGGGTTTTTAATTATATTTTTCCCCCTATAGTCATTCAAGTTGTAGTAGTGCTGCCAAGTTCTTTGTGGCCAAGGGCTAATGTATAAAGCAGTTCTTGACACTGCATGGATACACTTTCTCAATTGTGTACTGTAAATGCACTGTACAGTCAGTTGATTGTTTTACACATTTATATTTTCAAAAAAAGTTTTGGCTATTTGTAATAAAAAAGCAATATTGTAGCACTCTTTATGATGGATTTTAGTCAAGATTAACACTTGCTATAAACATTCCTCAGTTTGCAGAGCAATAACACAAAGCAGGGGGGTGGGAAACAGCTCTAACAAGCTGCACATAAAACTTCCCAGTGATTTGTGTGCACGGACTTCTCTCAGGGTCATTCAGGTTTGGTGGTGAGGCACAAATCACAAAAATAACTTCTGATTTTCCTTTTTTCAAAGCATGTATTTGAGGGTTGAATTCCATCATGACAAGCAATTGGGGAATTAGTTTGTCTTGTTATTACTAGTTCTTAGAGTAAAATAATAAAAGACTTGTTTAAATTGCTTTCGAGTTGGTGGTGATTGTGGGGGGGTTTTTTTGCGGTTTTTTTGTTTTTTTTCCTTTGGTGGTTTTGTTTCCCCCCCCCCAGGGCTCTTTACGCTGCTCTCAAAGCTTACTCGAGCAATTCCTGATCATCTCAGATATCCTCACAGGTAGAAAGGTGTAGCTCTGAACATTAAGCTTTCTGCCTGAGTGTTTGAGTAGAGCTGAATAGTCTGTGTGTTGTTTTTCTTTAGTGTGTTTTGTATCAGACTGAATGGAAGCAAAAGGACTCTTCTAACATTGATCTGTTGCAATGTAAAACCATCTAGGGAACTGAAGTCAAACACTGCTCACCAATACTGCGTGACTACCTGGACTTTTCTGGAAGGTAAACGACTGCCGTTTCTGGTGTTCTCTGAGTCCCCTCTTGTTTTGTCTGGTCTCTAGTATCAGTTGGATGTAAGTTTAGTAAAAGTCTCATATAGAATGGATTTGGTGTAATAATAGCCTCATGTTTGTAGATTTATGTGTAGACTTGATATTCCAGTAAAAGATTCCCTTTACTGATCTTCCTGTTCTAAGGAGCTATGGTTTATAATCTGGCTATAGGAGGCTGCATGGTGTCTAATGCTGCTGATTTTTTGGAAGCCTGGTGTTGGAGCACAGCTGAGTACTTGATGAAAGAGAGCCTTGTCTAGTATTAGTGTGTCAGCAGAAAAAAAAAAAAAAGTACTATGTCAACAACATGGTAAAATGTACAGCAAAGGAAGGGGCAAGTCTGGGCAAACTGGAAAGGGTAGAGATCCAGCTCACATAAAGAGGTTTTTCCTTTGTGTTAGAAAAAGCTGTGGGTTACTTCTTGCTGTTTGCCTCACTCTCTTGGTCTCTTGGAGACAGATTTGTCTGGTAGCATTTGTTTTATTTGAATAAAATGTGCAATTAATAGTAATAGTAATGAAAACTATAAAAAATTGATTATGTGTTTCTAGTATATCCCTCCACTAAATAAGTTTCTGGGTTACTTTAACAGATCAGTGTTAAAGGTCTTCTGGCAAATTGTCCTTTTATTATACAGGATTGAAAATCAGTTCTCACAACATTGTTTTATTCTCTTGGGCAGACAGTAACATGCTCTTGCTCTGACAATCACCTGCACTAAGTATTTATTTTCTTGGGACCTCTAAGGGGACATACTTGACATGTTAGTAACTGAACAGAATAAATCTGCCAAGGGTGAGGTGCCCTGTTTGATTAAATTTAATTTCAAAGATAATTTGCCTTGCTGTACATTATGAACTACCTACCTGAAAAAGGCATAATATGAGATTTGTAGCTTAAGAGTAGATCTGGAGTAGTGTCCAGTTCTGGCCCCCTCAGTTTAAGAGGGACATAGAACTGCTTGATAGAGTTCAGTGCAGAGCCACTGATTAAGGGAATGGAACATCTCTGTTACGAGGAGAAACTGAGGGAGCTGGGGCTCTTTAGCCTGGAGGAGACTGAGAGGTGACCTCATCAGTGTTTATAAATATGTAAAGGATAAGTGTCAGGAGGATGGAGCCAGGCTCTGCTTGGTGACGCCCGATGACAGGACAAGGGGCAGTGGGTGGAAGCTGAAGCATAGGTAGTTTCATGTAAGCATGAGGAGGAATTTTTTCCACTGAGTGTGACAGAACACTGGAACAGGCTGCCCAGAGGGGTTGTGGAGTCTGGAGATAATCAAAACCTGCCTGGACGTGTTCCTGTGTGATCTGATACAGATGATCCTGCTCTGGCAGGGGAGTTGGGCTGGATGAGCTTTTTAGGTCCCTTCCAGCTCCTGTGATTTTATATAGTGGTAGACAGTTGAGGTGGAATTGAAGATGACATGGGGCCCAGGGTATGATTTCCAGCTACTGGGTATGATTCGACATGGAGTAGGGTACAGCAGGTTTTTCAGATGTTATTTTCATGTCTGATGTGTCTTGGTGTAAGAGTGAAGAGGAGCCTGGATTAATCTCAGCCATAATGATTTCTGCTGCTTCTCATTTATTAATCCTACCATGTTCAGTGGGATATTTTATATGTTATATCATGTCTTATAATATCCTGTTCTCTGCAAGTTTGATATTTATCATCAAACAGAATCTTTTTGTTATATGAAATTGAACTTGAGTTATGTTACCTAAGATAGAGGTTTAGAGTTGAAGTTGCTCTGCAGACAAGCAGGTGGAGGAGACTGGGGAGCTTGATGAAAACCTACTGGAGCAAATAAAATATTTGAGCTGAAAGTAAATACACTGCAGTATCTGTGACATCTAGCAGTACAGCATTTAAAAAATGTCAAAGACCTACTAAGAGCACAAAGACTGTTCTAAGAGAGTAGAGCTCGTTAGTAAGCCAGGGGGGCTGTTATTTGGTGGAGGAAAATACAATTTACTTGGTGGTTAGTTTTGCATTCTGTCATAGCAACAAGCCAACATTTTAAGGTATTTTAAATGCTGTACTTGTCACACAAGGCTGACAACCTCTGATCAGTCATGACACAGAACAGAATGGTTTGGATTCTGTAGGAAGAATTATTGCATACTAGCCTCTTTGAAGCAGTAAAAATATATGCAAGAGAAGCATGTTTGTTCTCATGCCTGTTTGTATGAGGTTAACTGTTGGAGGAGTAAAGATGAAGGAAAAAACATATGTAGAGAAAACAACATACATTCCAAAATAGTGCCTTGCTGCAAAAACAATTAAATAGCATTTGTCTGACTTTTAAAATCCAGATGAGATGAAAGATCCTGCTAGTTTATATAGCCTGACCACCTATGTACTGCAGTTCCTATGCAGCACACCCCTGACTTAAGAGTACCTAAGGGTATGGAAGTCTAAAGTCTAAAGTTTTTGATCTAAAAACTTAGACATAAAGATATTTTCTGCTTTTATTTCAGATTCTACATGATTCTACATGAAATCTGGTATGTTTTTTTTAAGCTTGATTTCTAAAGCTTAGTGTCCTTCTAATTTTTTTTTTTTATCCTCAGGATGAAAGACCTTTCAATACAGCCTCTTACATGCACTTTATACTGCAATCAAAGTAAGCCTGGCCTTTTTTTTTTTTTTTTTGTAAAGGATTAAAAATATTAAGCTTTTTAAGTTTGAGCATAAATCATTTACTTTTAGCTGGGATTTAAATATAGGCTTTCTGCAAATGCTCCTTCTGGTTTTAACATGTGCATGAGAATGTGTTCTCAAGAAACAAGTGCAGCACGTCCACTGACCTGGATCCCACTGCTCCCACCATTGTTTTCTGTTCTGCTGTAAAATTACTTCAGACCCAGTAGTGACATAACTACTGAATATGAGATTCCTTGCTTAAGTCAGTTTTAATTCACAGAATGCACTCTCCACTGTGGTGTTTTGTCTAGAATTCCATGTGGTTTAGGTCAAGTGCCTTCTGAAAGTCCAACTAGTGTTACTGTAATTCCTCAAAGGAGAAACCCCAGGTTTAACCAGACAACTTTTCTTTAAACCCATGTTGACTAGCATTAATGAGAATGTTCTTCTTATAATTAAATCTTATATTACAAAGTGAATTAATAGTTCATTAATTAACCTTCTTATTACATTTAATCCACAATTAAGAAGTCTTCTAACTTTCCTTCAATTTTTAGTTGTACTTTTTTATATTGGGATACCTACTCTGAAACTTCCTAGTTATTCCTATGTGAACTGGAAATGGACATTGGGGTCCTACTGATATTCTAGAGCAGTTCTCCTTGGAATTTTTCTAGGCTTTGTGGTTATGTTTTTCCTTATGCAGTTCTAAAAGTTACCTGGATATTATTTGTCATAAGTATATTGAAATTACTTAATCCTCCTGTAGTCCTAGGTTACGTGCATTATCAAACACAGATTAAGTGATGTGTGTTGTACACATGCAGATCTTTGCCCTACTTCTACAGTTTAACCATCTCCATCTTTTCAGTATCTTCATGTATGTGCTGAGGTATCTGGAAAGGCTGTTGCCTTTGCACAGGGGTTTCTCTTGGCTATTTTAACCACGGATTTTGCTCTTTGTACTTCTGGCTCTCTTCAGATTTTTTTCTTACTTCACAATAGTCCATGTACATTGGCTTTTTTCTGTTCACTGTTTTTTCTTACAGGATGGTAAGGGGGTGTGACTCAGAGCTTTGATCGCATCTTAATTTCTGCCCCATGTTGTATCACTGCAGCATCACTGCAACCTTCAGTCTGCCTTTGTGCGATTCCTCTGAGCTGATGCATGTTGCCATGGCAGAGTGGGAAGACTTGTATTGCTGGGTTAATAGAGGCATTCTGGTTCTTCAGTCACCACACTTGTGTTTGGTTTTTTGGTTTTTTTTTTTTTTTTCTCTTGTGTTGCCAGAATCACTCCTGAGAATTTCGGTGCTGTAAGAGTAACAGGCACATCTATTTTCATCATTTTCTTGCTGGGGACTCAATTTATTCCAGTAGTAACAAGTGATATTTTTCTTTCTGTTACAAGACTATGTAAAATATTCATTAAGAGCTAAATAGCTTGTCATTTGGGTAACTTCTGGGGGCTGGGGGGAGCAATATATTTCAAATGGAATGGCATGATAATCTGCTTAGGAGAGTCACTGCATTAAGAGATTCAGCTGCCCCTCATATGCAACCAGTGTGACTAATAAATCTCCAAAAAGTGTCAGGTAGCACTGAGAATGCAAATTAAATTGCAATTTTCAACAAAACTCACTATTTTTAACTATTGCCCCCCAGATTGTTGATAGTAATATTTATGTAGTCTCACTAGCAGTAGCAGCTATGTAGTATCAGTTATTCTCCCCAGCGGTTCTTAAATATCCAAGGAAATAAAACTGCAGAAAGGAGATAAGCATGTTTGGTTAAATTAAACAGCAGTCAGTCTCAAATCACTTAAAGACAGGGGTGCAGATGTCTGTCCTGATAAAGTAATTCTGTTGTGCTTTAGTAAGGAGAAAAATGACATCGCAAAAGGTTCCGTAATGTTTTGAGCAAACCTCGTATGAAAAATAAATACCTAGCTTAGAAGTCTGGAATCCTGGGGTTGTGCCAAGTGTGAAAGTTCATTTCTGAAATGGAACACTTTTAAAAATATAAATAGAAGTATACATACAGTTTGTGTAGATGCTGTGATACAGCAGCCTTGAATATGAATTTTCTTGAGCATAAAGCTCTTAAAACGTATTTGCAGTTCAGCTGTAGCAAGTACAGTCAACTTTGTCATGCACCTCTCACTGGTGTTTCTGTGACTGCAGTGTGGTGTTTGGGGCAATGCAGCACAGAGCCCGCTCATGGAAACTGATGTTGCCTGTGTGCCATTCCCAGAACTGTCTGCTGCTTGAGTGAAGAATGAACAAACCCATGGGAAAATGGAGGAAAAGGTAGCTTCTAGATAGTCAGGAGAGAATGCTGCACAGAAGCCAGGTCACTGTATCATCAAACTATTACACTTACTTCATTTTACACTAAGTCCCAACATGGAACTCTTTCTTCCACTGGGGCTCAGAGGAGGAAAGACTTATGTCCAGGCTAAGAGGAGATCTTACTGCTTTCTACAACTCCTTGAAAGGAGGTTGTAGCGAGGCTGGTATTTGTCTCTTCTCTCAACTAACTAGCGATAGGACAAGAGGAAATGGCTTAAGTTGTGCTACTGCAGGTTTAGATTGCAAATTAGGAAAAAATTTCTTTACTGAAAGAGTGGTCAGGCATTGGAACAGGCTGCCCAGGGAGGTGGTGGAGTCACCATCCCTGGAGGTGTTCAAGAAGTGTGCAGATGTAGCACTTCAGAATATAGTTTAGTGGTCATGGTAGCTGGATTATGGTTGGACTCAAAGGTCTTTTCCAGCCTTAGTGATTCTATGATTGTTCATAAATATTTATGAATATTCACAAATACTTTGAAATTACATTAACTGCAAGACCTAAGCTTTATTTTGCATGCTGTTTATAGATGAGTAAAATATTCATAAGTATTCCTAGTGTGCAATATGTCCTAGTTAATAATTGTACATCTGTATACTATGCATATGTATATTGACACTTTGCATTAGTCCCCTATATATTTATACAGCATCATTAGCATCAAACCAGTGTTATGTGAATATTTGTGCTGCAAATGTACAACCTGAGGGGTAGATTTGCATAAAGGCACATGTAGGAGTGATAGAAAATAATATAACTGTAGGGCGTTAGGCTTTTGTATATTCATGGAACGGATTACAACAAAAGCTGACCCCTCAGACTTGCCTGCTCTTACTCTGAGTTTGGATTATACTGTGGTGTTAGGAAGACTATTTGTAAGGCTGCAGAAGTGTAAATGAAAACAGAATTCTTCTAATGTGTGTAATGAGAGAATATTTTATTTAGTGCTGAACATAACCTGTTACTCATACAAATCCTTTCTTCTGGGAAGTATGCTGGTGGGTTTTTGTGGATATGGCAGAAGTTATCAAGTGCACATCTTGCTTCACTGCATGTTAAAGGTTGATACGAGGGTTTTGTCAAAGGGCTTCTCTGAGAGAGGAAGATGTACAACTGTGCTGGGAGAGGGTTGTCTTGTCCTTTTTGCCCCACAGTGTGATGGGCTGATACTGAAACCGAAGGCACTGAGTATGTTGATGTGGAGAAGACTCCAGGGGGACCTTGTAGCTGTCTTCCAATACCTGAAGGGAACCTATAGGAAAGCTGGAAAGGGACTTTTTGTAAGGATGTCTAGCGATGGGATAAGGTGGGGGTGATTTTAAGCTGAGGGAGCACAGGTTTAGACTGGATCTTAGGAAGAAATTTTTAAGTAGGAGGGTGATGAGACTCTGGAATGGGTTGCCCAGAGAGGTTGTGGATGCTCACTCCCTGAAGGTGTTCAAGGCCAGGTTTGATGAGGCCTTGAGCAACCAAGTTTAGCTGAGGGGTGCTCCTGCCCATGGCAACAGGTTTGGAGAAGATGGTCTCTAAGTTCCTGTCCAACCTAAGCCATTCTATGATGTCTATGATTCTGAGCTATTTTTATTAAGTGATTGAAGTATGCAAGCTAACATCAGTCAAGAGTAATTAAATACATACTTCATTTTAGTAGTGGTATTGAACACTTAGTGTGGAATTGGATATTTTGATGGATGGAGGTTTTTCCGAACAAAACTAATTCAGAATCATGACCTGGAGTATTTATGCAACACTTGATTTTACTGTTAGTCTTATTACTAAATGCTATTTAGCTAATAGTCTTCAGATTTTTTTTTTCCACTGACTCACTACTACACATTTAAAGAGAAAGTTGTTGCTTCTCTCCCATGTGTAACCTTAAAAGCATTTTGTCTCAGGTCTAGATGAACATTTTAAGCGCTTGCACCATTTTGAGTCCTATGTAGTAGCTTCATGGAGTTCCTTTTAATTTCTGAAATATCAAATGAAGATTTAACTGTAGCTGAAACCTTAGCTGGTCTGTGAATCACTTCACCAGAAAAGAAAACAACTTGTTTGTATGTGATGAGTGTCACAACTGTACATGTGAACCATATGTTTTGGTGGTAAACTTAGGGGAAGCTGTATGTATTCCCTAAAACAAACAGACATTTGTCTCTTTTCCACAAACCTTTAACATTGATTATTTTTCCTGAAATGTGGTCTAAAACACTGAACACTGAACATTGAACACTCCATGGAATGAAAACTGAAATAAAATTGAGAGCCAACATTTGCTCAAGTTAAAGGGCTTCATTTTAGCTGTGATCCAGAGCAGGCTGTGGATCTATCTCAATTATCGTGCCTAGGAGTTGGAGGAAAAGCAAATACAAAACAACTTTCCTCCTTCCTTCTTCCCTTTGGTGTTCTTTTCTGTCCTTCAAATAATACTTTCTCATTAAATTTGCTAAACCTTTGCACCAGCGCAAAGAGATTAGCACTTGTTTATTGGCAGACACCGTGTTTTGACAACCAAGGTAAGGGCTGGAATTGTAACCAGCGCTGGATTGAAAAGGAATGATTAATCCAGAGCTTTTATGAGGCATTTTTTTCCCAGCCTATTGCTCTCTTGGTTTTGTAACAGATTGCCTAATGTAATACTGTGCTGCAATGTACCTTTTGTGCTCTGTTCTTAGCAGCAACAGGATTTTAAATGACCTAGAGGTTACTTCTGTGAAGAACATGTTCTTTGCGGAAGTATTGCTTCACCAGGATCCATAGTTGTGAACATTAAGATTTGGTATCAGCTTTAACTGAGTGTTGGGGGCAGACTTTTAGGCTTTTGGAAAAAATTTACCTGTAACATAGCATATCTGACAGGGTCCTGAAGGGCCACACACAATTAAAGTGATATTGTGCATCATGGTCTGCAAGAACAGTACGATGCCTGTGCAAGTTTGCTGTCATTTCTTTTTGTTCCTGATATGTTCATGGACATGCTTATCTTTTGAAGGTCCTTTTTTTTTTTTTAGTATCCTCAACATCTTGTAAAGCCTATCTGTGTACACAGATAGAAAGTGACAAAGCTGCACCATACTGTTCTTCTGGAATACAGTATAGCAAAAATATTCCATTGGAGAGGACGTGTCTCGTTAAGTAGAGCATCTTTGGTTAAGAAATAAAGCATTGTTTCTAAAGTCTGCTGTTAGAGAAAATTCCTGGTAGATCAATCTGTGTGTATGTGTGTGTATGGTTGGTTGGTTGGTTGGGTTTTTTTCTCCAGTTAGCTCTTTGCTGTCATTGAGATCCATGATCACTTGTTTCTGTAAAGTCATAACACATAAGCAGGATTATGTGGCATTCAATTGAAACATGGTGCTGTTGATCTTGAAGAGTATCCTCTGCAGGAGGAGCCTGATGTGGTAAAATGATTCTTGTAGGCAGAAGAGAGGAGAGAGGTAGGAGATAGAGGTGATGTGGAGTAGAAGTGACCAGGAGATCCAGACTCTTCTCAAAACCCAGAAGGACCCTTGGGAAATGTTTATGAACTGAGGAAATACATTGGGAGGAATGCTAAAAGCTTAGAGGATAAGATCCATACGCTTGTCCTTTTTATTTTGAATGATCATAGAGTGATCGTTATACAAGGATCTTCTGATCAAATTATTTTTCTACCTCTTAGGGATTCTGAGTTGTCCGAGAAGGTTAATATCTGGATATCTATATAGAGTGCTGATGAGTACTGGTTAGGCTATTTTGAATAATTGCTGTGAGCAACTTCTGGTGAGTCAAATTGTGGTGGGTACTGTAGGTTATTCCTGAAATGGCATTTTCCCCTTTGAATCAATGTGCATCTAGCCTCCTGTAAAGCCTCTTTACACAATTGTGTTTAATATTCTCATGCCCTTGATAAAGAATTAGTCATGGTATGATTTTCACATCGTAATAAATTGCTTTCTAGGCTAATCTCTGAAATGCAATTTGCATGCAAAAATATCAGCTCAGGCTTATGGTCTTTGATATTCTGCCATGTTTATTGTTCAATTTGCTTCTGTTTTCCATTCTTCCACTTAAGTGCATCTTTAACTGCCATGTGTATGCTCGTTCCTGTTTTAAGTTTTTCCTGATGTTTGTTTCCATTGACTTTTAACCTCTTCCTGTGCATCTAAGGTCTCCCATCTGAACACAGGCATTGAAACAGAGTGGCTTGACTTTCGAAAGTGTTAAGTGGATGCAGAGCCTTCTGATCGGAATGGGAATTGGAACCCATCAGCCATTGGAAATCAAATGAGATCAGTGTTGTCTAAAGGAAATAAGAAATTGGGAAGCCAGAGTAATTTAAGTAACCTGAGCGACCCGTTTCTTTAAAATACTTTCTGCAATCAAGATAATTGAATAATGACAGAGTCATTATAGCTTTAACTTCAGCAAATGCACGTGTTAACTTTAGACCAGTATCCTGAGGGAACATGAGGCTAACAGACCACACAGGGACACAGAAAATACTTACACATAGGATCCTCTGGCTGTGGCAAGTAAGGAAATGTGTGTAAGGCACACAGAATCATAGAATGCACTCAGCTGGAAGAGACCTCTGGAGGTCATCTAGACCAAGCCTCCTGCAGTAAGTGGGGCCATACTCAACTAGATCAGATTGCTTAGAGCTCCATCAAGCCTGATCTTGAATGTCTTCAGGGATGGGGCCTCCACCACCTCCCTCAGTAATCTATTCCAGTGTTCTACCACCCTTATAGTGAAGAACATCTTCTTAATGTCCAGTCTAAGTCTAGTTTAAAACCATTACTCCTTGTCCAACAGTTTCTTCTCAGCTTTCTTGTAGGCCCTCTTCACAGGTATTTCACGGGTTACTATAAGTGTTGCTGGAGCCTTCTCCAGGCTGAACAAATCCTACTCTCAGCCTTCCTTTGATGTGGCTCCCCTCTGGATGGTCCTTTTCCTTCTTGTGCTGATGATCTCAGAGCAGTAAAGGTAATGTGGAATTCGGACAAGTAGAAAAGGGACATACTGCAGGAGGGAAGAGCTGCGATGGATTCAGTTGTAGGTACTCTTGTGTCTGGCCTTGCACCTTGAATTGGTGTCAACTCCCTGGCTTGACCTTGGACTGCCTCATTAGTGGCCTGGGCCATCCTTGGTCACTGTCACCAGACCTACTCTGCTTTTGCTTCTCAGGTACTGTAAGACTGCATCCCTTAATGCTGTGCTTTGCTGAGGTGCCTTGCTGTCACCTCACTCCTGGCCAGCCTTCCCATGCTGAGCAGCCGCTCTTGCTTGCTCCCTGACTGCTGCAGTGAGACTGAGGTAGAGACAAGGACCTGGGCTGACGTTCAGCTCCTAAGCTAGCAGCAAAGGGCCAGATACGGCTTCTTGCAACAGTACCTCTCTAGGTTTATCCACCAGATCCAAGGCCACACAACTGCTGTGTCAGAGCAGCACCAAAACTTCAGGGGGGCTGGGGTGACCTTGCAGAAGAGGATTGCAGAGGAAGCTGGATAGAGTCCGGTCTGTGTGATTGCAGCCTGTTCATGGACCCAGAGCCTTGAGTGCAGTTTATCTGTAAGAGCAGATGAAGAGGGAGGGGATACTTTAAGAATATATGTAACTAGCCTTTTTTTTTTTTTTTTTTTTCCCTTAATGTCAACATTGATATTACGTATGTACATTAGCAGCAGTTTAGATTTTAATCCCTTGAGACTAAAATGTCAGGAAAGACATGTCCATGTTCAGGGTGAACTTCATCTATATTGTTTCTCAATATATTCTCCATGACTGTTTCAATGCTAATGCTTCTGTTAAGAAAAAAAAAAAAAAATCTTTAATGAGGCAAACCAGCATATTTTCCAATAATCTTCTTTCAAAAATTTTTATGTTAGAATTTTAAACAAAAAGAACAGCAAAAATGTTCATCAAATGCTGTGCTTGAAACAGTCCTGTGGAATTGCTGATCAGGAACACTATGAAGTTTCAGTAGAATTACTAGAAATTTAAATAATGGCAATTCTTTGAGCAATGTCTTTAGACATTTCTGTCTATATTAATGAGAGGGAGCTAGAAAGTGGATTCAGAGCTTCTCCTTTTAATGAATTGCGTAGGATCTCCAGTCATCTGATGAGTGTGTGCAAATGTTTTTGCTGCTGTTATACCATTTAGTACACCAGCAAAAAAATACCCCAAAATTCAATCCTGGAGATTTTACAGTATGAGGTAAGGGAGATGTGAATGGAGAGGGTGTTGGAAAAAAGGCTAGTGTTAAACTCTGTGTAGACACCTGTTGGTGTCTCCTCGAACCAGCAGATGAGGCTGTTTCCCATTGTATCTAGTTTGCAACACTAAACCTATGGAAGCTTTTAACTTTGATAGACAAGGAATTAATATGGATCAGTCGGGCTCTTAGAGGAGAGCCGTGTAGAGGTTTTATCAGCAGTACTACTCTTCAGACACCTCTAGAAGTCAAGTAGATCAAACAATTATATGAACAGCTTTTAACTCCGGTTTTGCAGTGCCTGTGAAAACATGGAAACCCAGCCCATTTTTTAAAAAACTGTATCTACTTTGTAACAAGTAGTTTTGAGATTTTCTAATCTGTCTCTCTTACTCTGTCTGATACTGATAGGTTTGATTTGTAAAACCTACTGCTCCCAGAGCCTCGTGAACAACAACAAAATCCCAGCAAACCTTTGTGTTTTACTTAACCTGCTTTTGTGTGATTATCTCCTCTTGCCAAATGCTTATTTCAAGCTAGGGGAAAAATATTGTTGTGTAAATTATTTTTGGTCTGTCTGCTGCCTTTGTTTTGTGTTAGGTAGCAGGATTGCTGTAATGGATTTTATAATTGTTTCTAGTAGCTACAAGCATATCTTGCCAACGATCTTTAATTGTAATTAAATCTCTAGCTATATCTCTAGGTATGATTTTGTAGCTATCTTCTTTTTTTCACTCTAACTCACTATTCAACTTAGGTTCATAACCAGCCATCATGTAGAAGGTGTGTGTGTGTGTGTGTGTGTATATATATGTTCATACCACAATAATTTATACCTTCCAAGGTGCCAAACCTTGTTTGGGAGGGGGCTTCACTGCTCTTTGGGCCTGATGCTCTTCTAAGTAGTATGGGATTTGATTTAGAGTTTGTGTTTGCTCAGTCATCTTAAATTTAATAGCTGAAAAAGCTTGATTTGATATCTAGAACATCTCTCTGTATTTCAGGGTATTTATTTTCCTGAGACTGTTAGTAGTTCTTATTTTCCAAGCAACTTGATTTTTTTTTTTTTCCTAGAAATGTATTGGAAAAGTATGAGATAGACACTCATGACTCATATTTATTCTTTTATTCCATGTGAGATTCTTTCATAAAGATTTTTATTGCAATGGATAGCTTTAGGCTTGCTTTTGCCAAGCATTCCACCAGGAAGATCTCATAATCACTTGTTAAATATCCACTTTGTTCCACCTTAATCAAGAGAATTACAGATTGTTACCTTTGAAATAGATGTTTTAAATCAGTAAAGCATAGTTTAATGACATGCATTATCACTGATAACACAGATCGTGGGTAGATCTACCAGTAAAAGGATGGCACAAATCTTTATGTACCATTTTGTTCATTTGTTTGTCTTCTGAGAGAGGGAAAAAAAACCCCAACATGACAAACCAATCAATCAAAAAACCCCAACAACTCAACCACCCTGTGACAGCTCATGGACTGCTCAATTAATGATGAGGTTCACTCTCCCAAAACATTCCCTTGATCTGCTCTCTTCTGCTTTTTCAGAGAGAAATATTTTTTGTTCTCTGTGTTTTCCTCTCTCCTTGAGGGGGCCCCCAACACATTCACCCTGCTTGGAAGTTCTGCAGTGCTGCTAAAAGTGCAGTTTCATAATCAGCTTAATTTGGTCCGAGAATGAGCTAGCAACAAAATGGCTAATCTTGCACTCCCCGCTGATTTTGGTTGTGTTCCCATTCCTTCTTTAATGATGGCTTGTGTGCCTACACAGTGTCACAATGGTTTGCTGAGTCAGCTAAGGGATTAAAGAAAAGGAGGGGGGAAATGTCCCATCAGAGAAAGTCTGACCATTCATTTGGTGAATAATCTGATGTAATGTGTTATGAGTGTAAATGTGCTGAGGGCATGGGAATATATGGCCAGATCTGAGAAGAACAAGATCACCCTCTTGAGATAGCACAGTATTTATTTATATGAACTTTCCTGCAGGTGAAACTGTGTTTATGTACTGGAGAGGACAGATAATCTGAGGTTTTGCATCTGAGAAAATACCTCTTGAAAATGCAGTTTCTGTTTGATTTCAATGCTAATGATTCCAGTAAATTGGGTTCTTCTGGAGAGCTGGTCAGGACGGGGCATTGATTTTTTTGTATGTTGCCATTTTAATACAGAGATCACTCCAAACTTATTAGCAGCACAGTCAGTAAAATGTGTGTATGGATTCCAGGAATTATGTCTTTTAAAGTGTTTGATAGGGAATGTAAATCTGAATGTATCAGTTAACTGTACAGAAGAAATTGCTTCTCAGTCCTGCTGTGCCATCCCCAGACACTGTTAGGCAGCTTGGTACTTCTGTGTATAAGCTGAAATACCACATGTGAGCAAGTTATGTTGACTCATAATTTATCTTCTGGAGACCTTGTACTCAGTGAACTGAAAGTTTTAATGGGGAAGGTTTCAAGGTTTTTCACCCAAGTGTATTGCCAAATGATGGCAGTTCAGCTGAAAACCAAATGAATACACTATTAAAAGATGGCATACAGAGCTCATGTCAAAAAGAGGTTTAAGATGTGCTCTTCTCAAACTATTAACAGGTCTACAGTCTAAACAGAGTGTTATGGTATGTTTGTGATATAAGACAATGAAGGCATTCTCCCAAGGGTGAGAATGTTGCAAGAGGGTCTTTGATCATGAGCCAATAGTGTAACATTAACAAAGTAACTGCAATAAGAAGTGTTAACCTGACCTGAAAGCAGTAAAACACTGCTCCTACGTGACTCCTGACCAGGATGCTGAGTTGGCTCCAGTAGTTTGCTTTCTCGGCTCGATGTAAAGAGCATTTTGTTTTCCGGTTGCTGGTATGTCAGTTAATACAAGGCAAAACCTAAAAGCTCTTTATCCCTTCATCTTTCCTTCCTTGCCCCTAGGATTAAAGGCTGTAAGAACAGACTTTAAGGAGGTGCTTAGACTGAGGTTGGTCTTGTTCCATTCTGCTTTAATACCCTGTCAAAGCTGCTAGGAATTCACTGTAGCATTCTGCTTTAAAGACCTCCTACAGTTTCTAACTAAATCTTCTTTTCCATACATTTTCCTCCTAAAATTCACCACAATACTGCGTGGTTAGGTGGCTTTTTTGTGGGTTTTGGTTTTTGTTTTCTTTTTTTGGGTTGCCACTCTACCTCCCCCTGTATTTATTTTCTCCCTAAATAAAGGTTCAGAAGTCTTGTACATGGAAAACACTTGTCTGTCTTGGCAATTTGTTGGAGTTACATATAAGTTCTCTGTACAATATTTATGTGGTATGTGTAACTTCATTTCCTTTCTGACTGTATGTAGCAATTAAACCTCTTAGTAGTTATAATGTCTGTTTATTCCCATCTGCAGTGATTTGATGGCTGGGTAAATGTATACAAGCTCTTGTCTGTTAACAACATATACATGGCTTTATCTTTAGTGACCTTAAGTCACCTTTCTTGCTACTTACAGTCCTACTCCTGAAACCATTGACTGCTTAGTTTCTAAAATATTTTGCTGTGGTTTGAAGTACCACATGTGCTTTCTAAAAACCCATCAAGTTACACACTCCAGTCTTAGTCAAGTTGTCTTTCCTTGGCTGGTTCAGTGTTTCTCAGTGAATCAATGGTCAAAAGACAACTGGAGCATGAGCTTTCCTGCATTTCTAGTCTGTGTATGGAACCACTTAGATAAAACAAGCATTTGAGAAAAAAAGCCCCAACTATGTCATGGAGCAGTGGTATCAGTCTGATAATAGGAAGAAAGCAAAAGTTTACAGTTCTAATGAGGCATCAGTTACAGAAGTATACTCCCATTTTTGATGGGATAATAAAAATACCAGTCAGTCTTATTTTAACATGGTCATTGTATCTTTTGAAACCTGAAAATGGTGAAGCAGTTTAAAAATAATAGTATTTTGTAGCACAATTTCATTGTCCTCTCGTGTCCATTCATTATGGTACTCGCTGCCTTGAATTTGATTTTTTTAATTTTAATTTAAACCTAATTTTCCAGGCAGATGTTTCTAGGTCTCAGGATAGATCTTTTGTATTGTGCTTGATCTGTTCATAAATAATAGAAAAATCCTCTTTTATAGAAGCCTTTCATTTTAGGAATCTGGAGAAGTAAGATGTAGCTTTTATCACAAAAATCTTTCTCATAAGCTCATAAGGCCTTTGTATTATTGGCACCCAATTTTGTCTTGAGTCTCAAGTAATGCTACATTTTTCCTCAGATCTGGATTTGATGAACTTTTTAAAGCCATCGGAATATTATCAAAGAATATTGCTCGATTTTTATTCATTTATTTTTCCATTTAAATGAGTAGATGACCTGTTTTTACCATTTTGTTTTCATTCCCTGGTAAACTTACAAGTTCTAAAAGGTGGCATATGTGTGACTCCCATGTTAGAAGCTCTGGGGTATTCTACAGTAAAGGACAGAGCAAAGGTCTAGAGCTGAAGGTGGGAAGGACAGCGTAATGATCTGTGTAGTTGTCATGACCTAGGGAAGTTGGGATGAAGTCAGTGCCATAGCTTACATGCTACTTAAAAAACATGCAGAAATTACAGACATGGGTGATGTAAGACAGGATGGGAAGATATTTTATATTGGATGATGTATTGTCTGTCATCTTCATGTAAAGAGACAAGATGGCCACTTAATCTTTTATTTGTGAATATCTGCACAGCTTAGTTTATCCACTGGTTTAAAATCTAGAGATTATTTATCTTTTTTTTTTTTTTTTTTTTTTTTTTTTTTTAAATCTCAAGCACTGGAAGAGTCCCAAGAAGCAGAAGTTGTGCCATAAAATGTAGCTACAGGACCCAAGAAAGAGAAGTGTTTCAGGCCTGTGTTGCTCTGATTCCATATTACATCAGAAATCAAAAGGAATGGAGAGGGGATTGTGGCAGCTGTGGAGTTGAAGGTATGATTACCTTGTATGTTCCTGATGGTGTTTTGAACTAACCTATTTACATACTAAAATACCATACAACACCTGGTCATTTACTGAGATCCACAGCTGGGTTCCAAAGGTCGCTGAGCCCTGTGCTAGCAGTTCTCAAAGCAGTTAATTAAAATCAATCCCAGTATGTCTATGCAAGCTGTAGTTACACCACAAGGCATAGCTGTGTTGGTGGAATTCTGGTTAAGCAACACTTCTACATCATTAATAGCACAAAAGCTTAAGGTACTTGAGTTCAAGTACACTATAGATAATATCTGAAATTAGTAATCTTTAGAAACTGATAATGCAGAAACAATGTTAATAGGTTTTTGTCCCTCCACTTTCCAAGTTCTGCCAGTGTGTTTTCAGAGCACTCCTGTAATGTGCCCAGCTGTGGTTCTGCACCATGGAATGTCAAGACAGTGACCTTCTAGAGAGAGGGGCTATGTTAAAAGTGGGCTATTCATAGTGTATTTGTTTACCCTTGCACTCAGAAGCCCTACTTAATTTTTTTACCTCTGTATATGTACATTTTTCAGAAGTATGAAAGAATAGAAAATGAATCAATGTGCTCTACTGGAGTTTGTTTCAAAACAGACAAATTATTTTGCTATTGCAAGACAATATATTAATTTTATTTCCCTTTCTATTTCTCCATGTAAGCCTAGTAAGTGTCCACATACTATTTCTCTGAAGTGCAGTTAATTTTTAATGCATAAATAATACAATCTTATTTACAGTCCCCTCTGAAACTTATTTTATAACACTTCTGGTAAGTCAGAATAGTTTGGTAAATTCTTCTTTGTTCTATATATCTATTTGTTGTTGCACAACATAAAGAAACTGCAAACACAGGTGACAGTTTTCCCTCTTAGTAAACAGCTGAAAGAGCAGGGATTTATATTTCCTTTTCCTGTGTGTAGGTGCTTATAGGCTAATGTTAAATTAAAAGGAGAAGTGAAGTGCTTATCAATCAGTATTTTAGAAAAAAAATATTTTGCCTCCATTAAAAAAAAAAATTGTAGTGAAGTTAGATTATAAATTACTTACATTACAGCACCACTAATTTGAAAAAAGGATCAATGACTCATTGTGCATTCATACAGGGTTTATAGTCAGCCTTCTAGGTGCAACTTCTCTCTCCTTGAGAAATAAAAAAACGTCGTTTTCCTTGCTTTGACTTTTTAAAAGGGATGTAATACAAAGTCAAACTAGGCTACTATCCAAATTATACAGAAAAGAGGAAAACTTGTGAGTGTTAGCTCCTGATGCATCGCTTTGGTTGCTGTTATGGCATGCCTTTTGAAGGAGAAGGGGAATTTCAGAGAGCCCCTAGTCACGATTTTAAAATGGTAATTCAAGCGTAAGTTTTAATGTTTGTAGCCAAAACTCCCTGTAAGAAAAACTGATTGGATTTAAGTGATCTAATAGTATATCTGTGATAGTGAATTTGGACATTTAGATCACTATTTACTGCACGTAATGTGTACATTCATATATAAATGTGGGTGTTGAAGCACTTAAGAGAGACTATATTGAACCATGTCGATAACAGTAATGAAAACAATGTTAGTATTTGGTACATTTTAAAGGAATGTTGCGTTCTCATACCCCTGCAACGTCTCTATGTTAGGCATTTGGAGGGTCTGAAAGTTAGTCAGTGCTACACTGAGTACAAGGGAAAACCCTTGTACAAGAGCAAAGGTCTTTGCTCTTTTTAGATTTAACGAATGTCTGTAACTTAAGAGCAGCCTTAGTAGGAAACAGACCTCCGAAGACAGAACTCCCCTTTTCGGTGTGTGATTATCTGCATAATCGCTGTGGCAGGTGCAGCCTCGCTTTGTACAGCGACAGCATCTGAACACATTACAGGGCTGCCAGCAGCAGGGCGCGCAAAAAGCACTTTGCCTGCGGCTCGGTGGTCGATTTTGGAGGAAGATGCTTTCCTCCCCCCGGTTCTGCTCGGTAGCCTCCGAAAACAGGGCAAAGGGGCGGCGGGCCGGGCGCGGGACTGGGCTCTCCGCCATCCCGTGCTATGCAGTCTCGGTACGGGNTTTCTCTCCCGAAGTAGTTTTCCATCCCGGTCCCTGGGTCTGGGCGGGCGGGAGGGTGTGGGAAAATCGTCCCTGTCCTGCGGGAGAGCTCAGCAGGCGCTTCCCGTGGCTTTCTCCAGGGCTGCCGTGGGTTCGTCGGTAGCGCTAGTGGAGGGGAAAGCGGCTGATGACTGGACAGCTGTCGTCTGGGAACGGGAGTCGTGAGGAAAAGTGCTGAACGTTTCCCTTCGCTGTCATGGTGCCGCGTGCGTGCGGGTGTGACAGGAGACAGAAGGCTGGAGAAGGGATGGGTTTCCTTTTGTCACTCCCTGTCTTTATGTACAAGAGTTCGAGCACTTGCTGCAGTGCTGAACCGGGTCTCCAGAGGTGGATTCCGGTTTCTGGCTTGGCCGTAGACCTCCGTGAGACTGGGCCGGTCACTTCATCTCTCGGAGACGAAAGGGCATTTACGTTTTGAGGGTTTTCTTTATTTCGTTGTTTTAGTTTAAAAAAAAAAAANGATGGCAGCGGGAGGGTGCCCGTTGCCAAGATGGCAGCTCGGAGCCGCCTCCCGCCGGCGGGCGGGACTTCCTGCGCGGGGCGGCGCGCAGCCGCGATGGGGGAGGCGTGAGCGCGGCGGCCCGGCGGCAGGCACCGTCCCCACGGGGCGCGGCGGCGGCAGCAGCAGCAGTAGGAGCAGCGGCGGGCCGGGCCGGGCATGGAAGTGGAGAAGATGGATGAGAATGAATGGAAGTATCACGGGGAAGGGAACCAGAGCCTCGTCGTCTCCCATTGCCAGGTGCGAGGCGGGGGGAAGGGGGCACGCGGCGGGTA
>WBNM01038879.1:71962-148097 GCA_013399055.1 Ramphastos sulfuratus
AAAAAAAAAAAAGAAAAAAAGAGAGAAAACGAGGAAAACCAGCGTTTTGTCGAACAGTAACAATTAAACAAAGCTAAATCCGATAACGCAGATTCTGTGTCAGTTTCAAAAGCATGTGTTCACTTGACTGCTGTCACTCCGTTCTGGCCCCGTTCGTGTGTATATTATTTACTTAATATGCCGAGATAGGTGTTTATTCTTTTATTCTGAAAAGTACTTTTGACTATACTTTGCCTTAAATCTGTTTGAATTTCAGTTTAAATTCTGGTATGGGTTTGCCGCAGAACGTTCTTGATGCTTTATAGAGCGAAACCTAGCAGAGCCAAAATTATGCAATGTAGGCTTTATGTGGGGAAAAATCTATACTAAGAGTTGCATCCTGAGAATCATTAATGCTGTCTAAATGAATGATTGAGAACACTGGATTTTTTTGTGTGTCTGTTTTCTAGATTCCAAAAAAACTAGATACAAAATACATTAACAAATATCAAGTCTGAGGAAATGCTGGAAATCTTCAGGTGCTCTCCAGACTTTAGGAAGGGTACTTCTGTAACTCATTTCTTCTCTGTGTAAAATATTTTTTAAACTGTATTTCTGCCACAAAGAGAATGTGGATGATTTCTAGTTGAGGATGTCCCTGCTGACTGCGGGATGGAGGTTGGACTAAATGACCTTTGGAGGTCCCTTCCAGCCCAGATCATTCTATGATTTTTGATTCCTATCCCTGTTTTAGCTGTGAAACAGGAAGTTAAAAAAATTCTCAGTCACTTGGCGATAGAAATCTGGATTAATAGTGATTTAATAGTGATATCTTTAAAGCTGAGGAAAGTGAGGAAGTCTGCCAGAGGTTCAGAATAGTTGCCGAGTGTGTCGGTGCTCTTTCTATTAAGGCTTTAAGACAGAGTGAAAGTGAAATGGATATGATTTTTTCCTTGCTAGACAGCTTTGAAGCAGTAAAGCTTGCATCTTAAAGCTTTGTGTCTACTGATGAAGAACTCTTGTAAAATGGGAGCGTGTAAAATACTGTTTAGATGCTAATTGTTACTTTGTGTCTCTTGCAAACAGGACATACTTAGATGATTAATCATCGTTCTTGTGATCTGATGTCAAGTCATTCTCAGGTTTGCATGAACAGAACAGCAGCACTAAGGCTGATTTTTCATTTTAACTGTCCTTGGTTCATTCTGTATCTCTTCAGTTCTTGGTTTTTGGGTGTAAATGCTGATGGGAGGAGCAGCACTTCAGTCGATGCCAGGGAGATGTCAGTGGATGCTCAGATAAAAGTACCAGGGTTTTAACAGTGAAAGACCAGGGTGAAACTGTGTGCATTACTGTTCTTCTCTTGCTCTTTTTGATGTGTAGTGGCATTTTGGAACGTGGGCAGGAAGCTGGTCCCTACTTCTGTAGGTTTGAGCTTCTCTTCCTTGTTTCTTCTGGAAGATCTTAAAAAAACCAAAACAGCAACAAAGAATTAACCTCTGTCTGCTGGAGATGAGGGTGCTGGAGATGAGGGTACTAGCTTCTTTACCTTTTATGAAGGAAGATCCAGGGTGCTTTCTTTCAACTCCTACCCTTTGGGCCACTCTTTGAAGCACTCATAACATGTCCTGTTCAAAGTCACATATCAAGCATGCTGGGTATTTGGAGTAAGCAGGTGGCCTGGATGGCGACTGCAGGTTTTGGTTGTGTGGAGTGTGGCTGGTTGGTAAAGAGTAAGGGGACAAGACATACATCATCAGTTCATGGTGCTCTTGTGTTTCAGGCTATGTTTGGTTTGCTCTGTTCCCTGTACCTTTCCCTTTATGACATGAATGTAATCCATTGTTAATCCAGAGTTAGTACAGTACCAAAATTAAAAACTTGGTCATAGAACAGTCATATGCCCAGCCAATAGCTCTGCTAACGATGAGCTGATAAGCCTTAGGTGCAGGCAACATGCAGCCCTATGAACAGTGGCATATAGGCAGAGATTTGTCTGACAGTCAGAGGCTGATAATCTATGGAACATGGCTGTTTTATGGTGCAGGTGGTGTAAGGTACAGTTTGTTACACTTGTTCCTCTTGCAGGTTATGGGTCTTGCAGAAGGCAGCAGCAAGCGGAGCCCCTTGCGTGCCTGGCTCCTACAGCCTGTGGAGCGCCCTGCTGCAATCACTACAAGTGCATCTCTGTTCCTTATGTGCTGAAGAAGCAAGGGCTGAGGCAGGGCATGGGCTCGTCAACACATCTCTGCTTGCAGAGATAATTTTAGTTACTTTAATTAGTTCCCCAGCATTTAGCAATGATCTGATGAATGCAGATGGAACATCTGCCATGCATCTCCAGGTACCATTGTTATCTCTGGAGCTGTTTGCCTGCTTGCTTAATGCAGGTTTAAATTTCCGCTTTCCTGGATTTTTAGTTTCAGTTCTGATGAATGAAAATTCTAAAAGATGTACAGTATTGTCATCCCAGTTTCTCTGCTGCTGAGGCTTTTCCCCTCAGTTTTTATTTCAGCTGTGGTTAAGTTAATCCAAATTGAAACTGTATTGTGGCCAAAAAAGCTTTGTACATTCAGTCTTGTAGCCAGATGAAATGCTTCTATAGAGAATGAACATGGACAGCTTTTCAACCTCCTGATTTTAGTGAGAGGCACAACTGGCAGCCCAGTTTGTTCCTGGAAACAGTGCTTACAGTGTTTGGAAAGGTTGGTGTAAGCACACTTAAATTGCAGGTTCATTCAGCAGAGTCTGTACAATCCTTGTCCATTGGTTGCAGGTTTAAATATTTGATTGAATTATATTTCACCTTCAAATAACATAGCGGCCACTCTTCATACCATACAGAAGATGGTCTGGTTACTCCTAGTTGCTGTCTCAGAGATGCAAAGTGCTGCATTACAGAAACAGCTCTACCTAGCTCTGCCCAGCTCAGCACCACCAGGGACAGCCAGGCTGTGTAGGAAGGATGCTTCTTATTTCCTGCAATTTCATTGTAGTGATGCTCCTTCCACATCAAATTTGGCTTATGATTTAAAAAGAGGGCTAACCCACTCTTTAATTCCTCTTCCCAGCTTTTGAACAGGAGAGAGGGTTCAAAGGAACTGCTGTAGAGCAGTTTTCTGGTAAGCTGTTGACTTCTAGGAGCAAGATAACCTAGCACGTGAGAAGTGAGGTGGAGATCCTTATTGGTAGTTCTGAGTTTTAATCAGTTATTTGCTTTTATAGAGACACTTAATATTTCACTTCAAAAGGCTTGGGGAAGTGTTTGTAGAAAGCAATGTAAGCAACTCTAGAAGTAATGACTTGCATTTCCATTCACTGTTGGAACATACACTTGCAATCTCCATTTTTTTTTTTTTTTTTTTTTTTACCATGAGATAAAATGTGTATGCGCCTGTGCATCACTGCAGTTGATTTGCACTCATTTTTGGATTTTCAGTGTTGGGATATTATGGTAACCAAATGCTTCATCTTCAAATATGTCTGAATGTTAAATTTATGTTTCATGCTGACTACTGGGGGGTGGTGGAAGAGGAGGATTTTTTCCCAGTTTGGTTTTTTTTTAATTTAGTGAGATGGTCCAGGGGAACCTTGATGTGTGCTTCCAGAAGTTTGTGTCTTCAGATGCCTTGATTATTAGTAATAACCTACTTCTTGCCTGGGAGCATATGCAGCCCTAACATATATTCTTCGTATGGGACTTAACTAGTAACTGTGTAAATCATTTCCAGAGCATATATAAGTGTATGAGAGAGCAAAAGGAAGGGAAGGTAGATGGAGAAGGTAAATGAAGCAGAACTAAGGAGAGCGGGTAAGGGGCTCAAGTCAGACGATAAGATTTGCAGAAGATTCCTGAAGTTGGTGCCTGCAGTAAGTGGATAATACCTGTCTCTCTCTGTGATACTCTTGTTTCCTTTCCTTTGGGACATGTGGGTAAAGATGGAAGATATCAGAATGCTGCTTTTGCAGACATTCTTGCTGGACCTTGTTCTGACTTTGTGAGGGACTGGAGAGAACACAGGTTGCTAGGAGAGGGGCGATCTTGGATTTTAACCATAGTCTTGGCTTGTGCTGTATCTCTAGCTGCTTCTGGCAGCTGCAGTGTGATAACTACAGTGTGTATGGAGGGACACTTTCTGTGTTTGAGGGAGATGGTTTTGGTTTTGTTTATTTGAAATAAAATAGTTCTTATAGGGTGTTGTGTGTTGAGTCAGGCTAGGTAATTGTCTCTGACAGTGCTTTTGCAGTAGGAAATAGTTTTCGGTGCTCATTTAGTTTTTAAGAATAATGACACATTTGTTTTGTTTTGTTTTTGTACTGGAAAATTTTGTCACAATAAACTTACTTTGGGAGAGGGCCATTAACAATATTGTATGTTGAGGCCTTTGCTGAAAGAGTGAAAGGTCTGTTATCAGAATTACTAGCTACCTGCAGCTTTCCTATCTGGTCTTGTTTGGGAGAAAGGGATGCTGATTGTTCATTGTTGGTTTGTGGAAAGAATCTTCTTAAGAGACTTCTTCTGATGATGTCATGTCATACAAGTTAAAAACCTGTGTGTCCTGTTTCTTCTTCCATTGCGTTTCTATGTAGAGTTGGCTGAATCTGTTTTGCCCTCTTGAAATTAGTATAAGTGAAGCATACGGATGAGGCACTTAGTGCTATGGTCTAGTTGATTGGATAGGATGATAGATTGGACTGGATGATCTTGGAGGTCTCTTCCAACCTGGTTGATTCTATGATTACCTCCAAAACTTCAAAGTCATTCATGAGCAATTCCAGATCTCTGACTGTAAAGGAAATTTTGCGCAGTTCTTTTTTGTTCTTTTTTCTTTTTATGAATTCACTGTTCCATAAATATTATGAATTAATGTCTCAATCTCAAGGAAATATAGAGCAGGCTGCTAATTCCTGTATTGGAGAGTCTTCAGGTAGGAGAAAAATACTGAAAAATTAGTTGCTGTTCCTTGTGGCTATAAATCCCAGAGCTTATTGACAGTGGCCTCTCTGAGTATCACCCTGACTTAAAACATGGCCATGTTAGGTGTCTTGGTTCTGTCACAGTAGGAAATGATAGAAGAGGTAAAATGCAACTTGTGTGTCTTGAGTTTTATTTTGAATGGCAAAGGCATAGTTCTGGTAACACTTGAACTTAAAACATTTTTGTATCCTTAGGAGATTGTTCTATTTAATTCTGAAGTCATGCTAATTCTTACTTCTGATGGATATCTTGCTCCAGGTGTATCCAAGAGCTGCCACGGCTCTGTGATGTAATACAGGGAAGAGGTTTGCATCCAGTTTTGTAGAATTTACTGGAGGAAGCAAAACTTAAACGAACAAGTTGAACCAAGATTCCAGAATCTGCTTTAATGGGCATTAAGGGCTATTAAAAGGGCTATTAAAACATCTTTTGGTGGTGGTTTGTTTTGTTTTTTGCCCCCCGGTCATAGGGCATTTCTTGGACCTGGTTTCACCAGGAGGATGCTTCTCTAAACATTGTCTGATAAAACCGTGCACCTGCACATCCCTTCCCTGCTTAAAAAAATGACAAGAAAATGGACTGATAACTAAATGTATATTGCTTTGTTCCTTCTTTTCTAGTTGTAATTGCTTTTGTTATATATAAAATCCTTCTATTTATTTAGTCATTGTAAACAAGTAGAGGAGTTTCTGCCCAAATTTCCTGAAGCAAGCAGCTCTAAAACCCAGTTGAAAAGCTAAGCATGCAATCAGGGTGTGTCATCAGTGGAAAAGAAAGGAAGAGACATCTGCCTTCCTGTAAACAGCAATTAAATTTTTAGGAACAGGAGGCAATCACCGATTTGAGTTGTAATTTGGGACTCTTTGTGTCACCTGTATGAAATTCTACATTTCCTTGTGTTAACCTTGGTTAACTGCTAGTTGAATATGCGTTTATGGGGAGAGGGGTTTGTATTTGGTTGTACATGGTTCTCTGGCTAAGCTGGTAAAACTGTGACTGTAGATGTCTTAACTAATTAGACTAACTCTACCTGAATAGAACCTACAAAGCTTTTACTATAAACAAAGAATTAGAAATTGGAAGCACTTCCAGTTCTAGGGATTAGTTCTGTGCAAAGCTTTTTTTGACACACAAAAAAGTTGACAGCTTGGATCAACACCTATGTAGACTCTTAATTCCATGTTGTGACATGAATTCTGTATTGCACTGGTGTAGTTAAGCTTCCTTTTCTGTGCCGTTGCCAGGTTTCTTCACTTGAAAGGGTGCTCTGAATGCAGTGCAGTTTAGTAGTACCTTCCATAAAGTGGAAGGGAAGGTGGCACTGGGTAGCAGGGCTGTGTGTAGAGAGGTAAAAGAGCAGAAAGTCAACAATTACAACTTTTCCAATCATGTCAGTAGTTTAAGTTCTGTAGGTGTAGATGGGGAAACATAGTCTATGTGTGGAAGGAAATGGGAGACAAACACTGAATCTTGGGTGTAATACTCTGATATGACAGTGATACTTTAGCAACAGCAGCTAAAGGAAGGAACAGGGACTGCATTCAGTTGAACAGTTGCCCAAGCCTTGCTCAGGCTTCTTCTAGCTGAGATGTTCAGGATGCTTGGAATTGTTCTAACTCTTCATTTTATGAGCTTCATTCTAATCTCCATTACTGTTTTAACTTTATCACCTCTTCTCCCTATTGCTTTATGTAATAGGGAGCTTTATTTCCTCCATATAGCAGTAGCTAGGTGTGGGGCTCAATGTGAGAAAGTGTTTGTGGCTGATAGGTGGGGATTTAGAGCAGGTTAAAGGAAGGAAGCTTAGCACATGCTTTTGTGTTCTTGTTTGTATCGCTCACCTGTTTGACAGATGGGTGAGGTATTTGATACCCTGGTATATGTTAAGAACTGGGTTTTTCCTTGCTCATTTTTAACAGATGTCAAGGGCATTACTGCATTACACAGACTGCAGTAATGTGTGCTGAAGGCCAGGCATCAATAGGTTGATTCATTCTATCCTGTCTCTGCTATGTGTTTCCACCTAGTACCGATGGGTGTATCACTTGATATCATTTCAGGTACTGTGGTTAGGTGCTTAGCTGAAGGGCAAACATTTCCTTCTCACTCATGGTTAATGCAGTCATTAAATTGGTACCGCCTGCATACTGCAAAGTTGTTACACAAAGCTTAGCTCTAAAGTGAAACCTGAGTTGGTGCTTGAGTCTCATGGGAACCTAGATCATAACCAAGCAGGGAAAAACATGGAATGAGCACCTGAAGTCTGATGCAAGCCATGAACTTTGTGCTAAAGAAAACAAGCGTTGTGGTGATGTTTGCTTCCAAGTAATGCTTTAACAAATGGAATAGTATCAAGTCAGGTGTTATGCCACAAATTCTTTATTCAAGTCAAGAAATAAAAAAGTTGTTTTTAATGGACTCCTAAGCTAAACAAAACAGTATTGTTCCAATTTTTTAATGCTTCCTTGCACCCTGGGTGAGCAATTGCTAAACTTCCTCCATACTGGCAGGAAATGTAGTTTTCCTCACTTTGTTTTGTGTGAACTTGCCCACCTTACACAGAACCAAACCATGTTGGAAAACATTACTTGTATACAATACTGCTATATGTACTTCATTCAAAAGCTGCAGAGTTTTCCAGTGCTTGGTTGTCTTCATCTTCCACATCCCTCCACATTGCACAGCACACTGACAGCCTGGGTGAGGAGACCTTCAAAATGTCTTTTGAGTATCATAAAGGTAAGCCTTGACCAAGCCTTGACCTTGGGCAGCATGGCGGGCATGGTTTTACTGAGTGTTATTAGTTCTCAGAAGGAACTCTTTTCTGTGCAGTGCTCTCTTCTGAGATGTGAAGATGACATCTCTGTTTGGCGCCTTCCCAGAAACTTCATTTTCTGAATAGGAAATCACTGTTTTTCTGTTTAAATCCCTCAACCTGGAGTTGGACTTGAAGGGGTTTCTGTTTAAATCCCTCAACCTGGAGTTGGACTTGAAGGGGTTTCTGTTTAAATCCCTCAACCTGGAGTTGGACTTGAAGGGGTTTCTGTTTAAATCCCTCAACCTGGAGTTGGACTTGAAGGAGTTGTGGAATGTAAATTTGGAATAAAGAATGTCAGAATATTTTTTTTTTCTGACATACACTGCAGAAATAGCTTAACGTCAGCAAAAGAGTTCCGTAGTTCACATTTAGTACCACTGAAACTTGTTAATTAGCATTTACATATCACTATGTTAAGTAGGGCTCAAATAGCAGTTCAGTGTAATTTAACTCACTCCCTCCCTTTGATTGAAATTTAGATAGAATGCACCTTCTGTGAGTGTCATTGCTGTATGCTGTCATAAATCCACAATGATTAGGTTCTTGAATAACTACAGTGGTGCTAATAGAAGGCTTGGCATACGTGGTGAGTTGGCAAGTTCTTGGCTCTTTAGCCAAGCTCTTTAGGCTCAGCAAAAGAGAATGAATTAAACAACCAGATTTTACTGTTAGAAAGAAATTCAAAAGCCTTTAGGGGCACCATTCTCTTAGCTTCATCTTGTCATCTCCTTAAGTAGTAGTTGTTGTTGGTGTGTGTCATTGGCTGCAACAAATAGTGTAGTCATAACAATTACTATTAATTGTATAGTGTGTTACCCATCTGAGAGTGTTTCCCTCCATGCTTATGATTGAAAGCTCATGACTTTTCTGTGGACAACTTTAAAATGAGCGTGGGTTTTCTTGTTCTGCTTGTAGAACAGTAGACTGGTGATAAAATGGTGTACAGTGCTTACGAAAATACTGGTTGAGTTTTTAGAGCCCACAGTTTGTGAAGCTTTGTGGAGTGAGGGAGATGATGGGTGTAGGCAAAGGAGTGAATTTTGGTACTTAGCATACCTTCCCAACCAAAGTGCCTTGGTTTCTACCAGTAGATCTTGCATACAAGAGCACAAGTTGGTA
Source organism: Ramphastos sulfuratus (assembly GCA_013399055.1). Taxonomy (NCBI): domain Eukaryota; kingdom Metazoa; phylum Chordata; class Aves; order Piciformes; family Ramphastidae; genus Ramphastos; species Ramphastos sulfuratus. The sequence continues at coordinate 80,857 of WBNM01038879.1, forward strand.
ACCAACTGGGTAAGAATCTTTTCTAGTTACATTGGACAGTTGTAGACCTAGCTGTTAGAGCAAGGCTTTGCCTCCAGACAAAAGCAGTTAGCACATGCTGTTTAGAATAATGACAGAGTAATAACCAATGACGTGAGCCTGCCTGTTTGGAAGAAGCTGAAGTGATGTTTCCCAGGCTTTGTGTTTGGACAGGCTAATTCTTCTGAGTTTCCTACAGAGGCTTATTTTAAACTCACGTCAGCCGAGGTGGTAACAGTGGAAGGAAAATGCACATCTTTATGTACTTCTAAGCAATTTTAGTAGCATTTCAACCTGGTTTTGGACAAGCTTTCCTGTTTCCTTTCACTGGCAGCTCTTTCAGATTTTCTTAATAATGTAGCAAGAGAAAGAAATTTAAAAAAAAAACCCTCTGTGATGCAAACCAGGGTTTTCTCTAAAGGGTAATATCAAGTTTATCAATATGCCTCAGTTGTGTTTAACTTCTGAAGACTCTCCAGCTCAGGAAGTAATGCATGGTAGCATAATCTGATGACAGGAGAGTTTAGAAGGCATTTTGGGAAAATACGAAGTATCAAACACCAAGCTGTAAAGCAATAATGCAAGCTTTTATCCTGGTTTCATAATGCTACTGTCTAATCCAAAGTACCTGAATTTGTGCCAGTCATATTTTGGCTTGACTACCAACGATTGCTTTGTTTTGGGATTTCACTGAATAAGATTAAAATAATAGCTGTAGTAACTGCTTTGGAGAAGAGAAATTCTTGCAGAGAACCTTCTCAGGGCCCAAGACCAGCAAACTATTTTTTTTCCCAAGGCACCTTAGAGAGTGTGAGTGTGTCTTACATTTTCACAGCACCTCCCACTGCTTCTTGTCTCCTTGTTGGCAACCATTACCTTTGAGTTATGATTTAACCCAAACAACTGTTCATGATAGAGTGCTAAAGATGTGTTTGCCTTTCTTGGCGGGACCACAAGTTTTAAGCTAGAGCCGTAAAATGCTGTGGCATGAGATAGTGCTCCTCCAGAACACAGGCTCCTGATTACATCATCCCAGCAGCCAAGGGACTGTGAATGTGTTTTGAGAGACACAAATTTTGGTATCCCTGTTGCTCTTGTTATGGAAAACTCAAAGCAAACAATTGGAAATGTCTTTTGTTGTAGCCCTAGTATGATCCTGGATGGTAAGAACCTTGATTGTTACCTGTTTGTTGTTCTTCACTCCCAGAGTAAGAGCATTCATATGTGATAGTCTGGTGGCTTTTGTGTTTCTTAGTCTTTGTCACTAACTGGGTACAGAAAATATTTGCAGGGAAAGGGCTGCAGGATTTAAAGAAAATGTAGATAGAATTCTTCGTTTGAATTTCCTGTTTTTCTAGCTCAACTTACTTCAAAAGATGCAAAACCACCTAATGCTCTGTGTGTTAGGTTTACCTACCTCCATCCACGGTTTCTTTTGTTTCTCTGCTTGATGGTTCAGACTTTTTTTTTTGTCTCACAGGAGCTTGTCCAGTGAACTAAACACTTTGATGGTAACAGTGCATTAATGGAAGTGGTGTTAAGCAGTGGGAGGGCTTACAGAGGTGCATGTGGAGAATGAAATTTAGGATGTACTTGATTTATCCTGATCTCAAAAGTGCTGAGGGTAAGCATGTTACAGCTTTGAAGTTCAATCAGTAAATATAAAAAAATATAAGGCATTTAAGGTAACTGACAAAAACCCTCACGGCAACAGCCACCTACAATATTTCCAAGTAAAGAATCAGTCAGCTGAATCAGTAATGCAGTAGTGTGAACAATGCAGGCCAATATTTTCAGTGGCAGTGGTTCTGAAGCAGTTGGCGTGTTCGACATCTAATGGGTTAACCTTTGTACTGTGGCAGTGGATTTGTGTGAGGGTGTATTGGATTGCACTCAGGGATGCACCTAGCTGAAAACTTCCTCCTAGAAAGAGAAAAAAGATTGGGGGATTTTTGCGTGGTGTTTCCTTTGACCATCTAATAGCCTCACAAAGGCACTGTTGTAGGCCAGCTGCTTGTAGTGCACCCGTGACCAAGAAGTTGTTTGAGCTTTGCAGTTTCCTTTTGCCATTGTTAGCCAAATAATGTGTTCTTCTTTTCTGTGCATTTTCTCCCAGCCTGCCTCTTAGAATCAGAACCATAGAACACACTGGATTGGAAGGGACCCTAGGTCATCTTGTCCAACCTCTGCAGTGAGCAGGGACATTAACTAGATCAAGTTGCTCAAGACTCCCAAGTTTAATTTTGAGTGTCTCCAGGGATGGGGCCTCCACCACATCTCTGGCAAACTGTTCCGGTATTTCACCACCCTAATTGTGAAGAACTTCCTCCTAACATCTAGTCGAAATCTGCCCTTCTCTAGTTTAAAACCATTGCCCCTTGCTACAAGCCCTTCTAAACAGTCTCTCCCCAGCCTTTCTGTAGGACTCCTTCAAATATTGAAATGCCACTATAAGGTCTCCCTGGACTCTTCTCCAGGCTTCTCTCTTCCATGACATCTTCAGACTTGATTTGGTAATGAACAAATTGTGCAGGGAGTCTTGTGAGAGCAGTTAGATTTTCCAGAGCAGTGGCTGGGAACTGATGAACAGAAAGATATCTACTACACCCTTGACATACTCGAATCAGGTTTCTGAACTGATTAGAGGTGATTGATCAGATCACTCTGTCACTGATATCCTCTTCCTTATGAATAGTGAAAGCGGAGGATCCAAACAATTGAACACAGTAAAAATACCATAGTCTATGCACAGTGTACAGGCTCACCAGACCTGAGCTGTTATACACATGTTGGGTGATGGGAGAAAAAGAGCAAGTGTCACCCACCCTTTTGTCACTGAGTGACTGGAATTAGTGTTCAGTTTATCAGATATTGTATTAGAAATGTTGTGTCCAGCAGGAGTAGGGAGGTGATTGTCACCTTGTACTTGGTGCGGTGGTGAGACCATACCTTGAGTACTGTGTTCAGTTTTGGGCACCTCATTACAAGAGGGATATGGAGGTTTTGGGGCGAGTGCAGAGGAGGGCAACGAAGCTGAGGAAGGCCCTGGAGAATAAGTCTTACGAGGAATGACTGAAGGAGCTGAGGCTGTTTAGTTTGAAAAAGAGGAGGCTGAGGGGACACTTCATTGCTGCCTACACCTACCTGAAAGGATGGTGTGGAGAGAGGTTGGTGCTGGTCTCTTCTCACAGGTTATCAGTGATAGAACAAGAGGGAATGGCCTCAAGCTGTCTCTGGGTAGGTTTTGATTGGACATTAAGAAACATTTTTTCCCAGCAAGAGTGGTCAGGCATTGGAATGGGCTGCCAGGGTGGTGGTCGAGTCCCCAACCCTGGATGTGGGTAGAAGTCCTCAGACTCTGTGGATCTTATGGGGTAAGTTGAGTCACAATTGAGAGAAGTGTTTTACCTGAGAGCATTTCCCAGGTGTGGGGGAACTGAGACTTATGCTGGCTTCAGATTTTTTTAGCTATTTCACTGGCAGTGTCTGAATTCCAATCTTGTTTTGTTGGTATTTTGGATTATGCATTGGTATCTGTTTTGCTTTTCTCTAGTAATTAAAGATAACTGCAGCTCTCTCCCACTCAGCACTATCCAGAGACAGCTTTCAGCCCTGAAGTATGGAATGTTGCTGGTGCTGTCTTACTATGGAAAGGTTTTTTAATGACCAGTAACTTGGAAGGGAAAAACACTTTAGGTTCATGGAATCGACACTAACTCTGACATTTTATCTGCTTTATCTTTGTCAGGAAGCCTGAGCGTTAGTACTGTTTTGTTAGTGCATTAAGTACAATGGAATCGTTTTTGGTGTGTCTAGGAAAGGGCCAAATGGAGACGCTGAGTGACTAATAGGTAACCCCAGAAAAGAGCTGTTTGCCTACTGTGGTGCCCAGTGGTTTTTATCCACATCTTGCCCAAATAGGCTGAAGTACCTCAGTGAGAGTGAGTATCTTGAGGATCAGATATTTAGGCTGACTAATCTGAGGCAGGGCTGTGTGCTGCCTTGCCAAGTAAGACTGCAAGTTCCTTAACACTATGGCAAAATTTGATTTAATTATGAAAAGTCTATTACCAAGGGTGTTGGTTAATTTTGGCAGGTTTTATTGAGAGAAGGTACTGCAGATGACTTCTGTGATGGAAGACGCTCTCTTAACAGGCTTAAGGAGAAAGACTTAATTTACAACAGCTACAAAATACTTTTTATCTGAACTCTTAAAAACCTGAGGACGTGTACTTTGAAAATACGAAGGTTTCTGGATTGTTGCAAAACTGGATAAAAACTGTAACAATGACAACAATTAGTGGTCTTTTTTGAAGTTTGGAAACCTGCTGTGTTTGTCCCCCTGTAACATGTTTTAGAAGTTCAGAGGGTTTAGTGCTGTGTAGTGCCCCCCTAGTATTTTGTAGTGTTGTGCTGATATTGTAACCAGATGTTAATGAAATGCATCTTTCTTTCCCCACCCTCCCACCCCCCTAAACGGGTGTGAAGATGGCAGGGTGCCTTCCTGTTTGTATTTGACAGCGTTTTAGCAGGTTTTCAGAGCAGTGCTGTAAGCTGAGGCAGTATGTCCCCTGCTACGCCGGGTGACTGGGAGTGCGGAGTGGCTGCCAAGTTACAGCGATGGCCAGTCTGCAGACAGACACTGGTGTATTTGATTTCAGACTAAGTGAAATAACCATCTGAGAGGCCTGATGATTTTTGTTGTTGTTCTTAATTTCTCAGATGAGGTAGATTGGGGAATCAGACAATTGTGCTGTTCTTAAGCTGTACTTAGATTACAATTAAACCATTTTCTTTCTTATCTTTCTCCAGCGCTGCGTGGTGCTGCGGTTTTTGAAGTCCCCTCCAAACCAGAACAAGGTAAGAATCCACATGTGCCCCTAGGTAAGCTAATAACTAGTCTGAGAAGAAACAGGAAACCCTTGAAAGAACTATGACTGACGGGGAAGAACAAGGGCATGTTTTGAAACGTGCCTGCGTTTCAGGAGTTTTGGCAACAGGAGGAAATTTGATGTCCTCTTATGTAACTAAGATTCTGTGACTGCTGACACCGAGCTCTTTGTGTGGGACAGATTGTCAGGCTGCAGGGTGTGGAGTGTCCAGCTGTCTGAGAAGGGAGCTGTGGCAAGAGAGAAAGTGTTGATGTTGCCCTTCAGTGTAGGATGCTGAGGAAGAAATGACAGTTTTACTGACTCTTGCTAGGTGGGACAGAAGAGGAACAGCACAGGACTGGTGTCATGATAAAGGTTTGCTGTTGACTACCTGTTCAGCAGCTGCAAAGCTGTGGAATTTAGACAATGATATGAAATATTCCTGAAAGTAGCCTTTGTCAGAGAGTGATTTCAGTGTCCTGTCTGTTGAGAAAGAGTATGGTGGGATACAGTGACCGGTATCATGGACTGAGGCAGGTGGTTTTCTGCTAGAGAAGGAACTAAAGCAAGTTACCTTAGATTTGCTTTAACAGGGACAAAAAAAAATGGTCAAGAATGAAGGCTGGAGTGAAGTGTGCACGCAGTGCTCCAACGGAAAATAAAAGAGAGCCCAAGAGGCAGAAGGTTCAAATTCTGCCATTTCCTCAACATGACAAGTAGTCTTCAGGTACGTGAGAGGTAGAGGGAGTAGCCTGAGTGACAGCAGTGTCTGAGCTGTGGCTTTGTAAGGCTCACTGGCAGAGTGTTGTGATGAGAAAGAAATACAGAAGCTTTATGGCTGTAGTGAGCTGTACCTTAATTTTAGGAAAAAAAGAAACAAGGATCAATGTAAAAAGATGTAGGAATGTTATTTTGCTTTAAATCAGGAAGATGAATGCAAAATACATCCAGTGTAACAAGGGACAGAAGAGGAGAGGTTTCTAAAGTAGATCAGAGTAGAAGGAAAACCCCATCAATGCAGTGTCACCTACAAGTTGTTTGGCCTTGTTGATACTGTTGGAAAAAAGTCTGCTACGACTGAAGTGTGATTTGAGTAAGTTTTGGATCTGCTTATAGTGGCAGGATTTCAACTCATGTATCCTGTACTTCTGCAGTAATCCAAGATAACAGTGTTTAGAGTTGTTAAGGGAACAGGAAAGAACCCAGTGGATCAGAAGAAAGAAAAACAGTGCCTATCTCAATTTCAAATAGAGCAGGGGAGACTTAGACCACAAGCGTAAGTAAAAAGTCAGTGCATTGCCATTTAGTTGAGAAAACAAAACACCAAGTCTCATTTTTTTTGCCCATAAGTATACAGAACTTGTTGCACAGTAACTGTTTTTAAAAGCTGGCCATGTTGCAAAGGAAGCCAAGGAAGTGACTCTTGGGTTACCCACCACAGCACTGAAGTTGTTAATGCTTCTGCAGACTGCTTTGACATGTGTTTAGTTTTTTGGATTGGGATAGTGAAACACAAGGAGAAGAATATTCTGGGCATGGCCTTCTGTTAGTGCTTGAAGAGGACTGGTCAGGTTCTTGACTTTTTAATTTATTTTTTTTGTCCTGCATAGCCAGAGTAGTAAGATTGCTCAGAGTCCTGCCAAGCACAGAGATGGACAGCACTAGGTATTCCTGTGAGCTGTAGCTGATGAAGCAGCAAGTTTGCTTTTCAGATGCTGATAGAAGGACTTTCACCCAGAGTTGCCCCAGATAGTCACTCTTCTCTCATACTCTTGTGACAGCTAAAAGGCTACTAGCGGCAGAGCTGCTTCCGAAGGTGCTTTAAACAGTACCTCTGAGTTCATGCCCCAGGCTGATGAGTGAAGACTGAGAGAGAAGACTCTCCTGTTACAAATGCAAGTATTGGGGAGACGTGGCTTGTGGCCAGCTCCAGCATCCTGCATTTGCTTCATGTTGCGGTTGTGTGTACTTTGTGATACATAATTCCTGTTGGCTTTGCCCTCCAAATAGATTATGTAATTTGAAAATATTTAGTTATTCTAGTGATTGTTGTTTTTTTAAAGGATCAGTTCTTCTTGGAGCGGAACAGAAGAATAAATATTTTATCTTCAGATCTGTAAACAGGTCCTGGAGAATCAGTTTTGGGACATACTTGGACGTAGCAACATGAGAGCTGTAGAGAAGAAAATATTTTTTAGGTGTAATCTGCATTCCTGACTAGTGCAGGATGAGTTTGGATAGAAAGTGTTATTTATCTGTGTGTGTTGTAGCTCATCCAGTGAAAACGGCTTGGAAAGCAGCAGCTGAAGCACAACACTTTCTAGTATGAGGCATACTGAGATTCAAATGTGGCATCTCAGTCTCTTCTGCTTAATTTCTCTGGCAAAGGTAAAGAAGTCTGGATGCTGCTTTGTATTCACACTATTTGGTTATGGATTTGGGACTAGGTAATCTAGGAGTTAAACAAGGTGCCGTTACTGCAAATTTTGATCTTAATGCTGCAATTCAGTGCTTTAATGAAAAATGCCCGAACACTGGGGCTTGCCTCGAGCATAGTGTCAAGTGTCAGGGCTCATGGCATGACTTGAATTGCACACTGATGATTTTAGTTTTCAAGTCTTCTGCTGGAATATTTTTTTTCCCCCCCTTTTTATTGTATAGAACCTATGTGCTGAGTTTGAGTGTTTTGCTAAATGAACTGGCAGGAAGGATGTGGCCTTGAAAAGCTTTTTTTCTCAGTGCCTTTTAGTGTTGGAAGCTGATGCTCCTGTAGTCTGTTGGATGATCTTTAAGGTCCATTCTAATTCCAACACCCTACCATGGGCAGGGACACCTCCCACTAGACCAGGTTGCTGAAGGCTTCATCCAGCCTGGCCTTGAGCACCTCCAGGGAGGGGGCATCCATGACTTCCTTGAGCAACCTGTTCCAGTGTCTCACCACCCTCACTGTAAAGAATTTCTTCTTTATATCCAGTTTAAATTTACTCTATTTAAGCTTCAATCTATTCCCTCTCATCCTATCACTAAAAGCCCTTGTAAAACATCCCTCCCCAGCTTTCTTGTAGGCCCTTTTCAGGTACAGGAAGGCTGCTCTGGGGTCTCTCTGAAGCCTTCTTTTCTCCAGGCTCAACAGCCTCAAATCACTCAGTGTGTCCCCATAGGGAAGGTGCTCCAGCCATCTGGTTAGGGACAGTGTCCTTTTACATCTAAACATGTTTAATTTGTGTGGGATAGTCTTTCCTTCTTTCTCTAGAATTTGTCGTTACCTGAGTGTTCTCCTCCTAGTATTTTATTTTCACTTACCCTGTTTTTTGGTTGTGGTGGGTGTTTTTTTTGGGTTTTTTTTTTTTTTTTTTTTAATTCTCTCCTGCACATGCTGTTTTTGCTGTCTGATTTTTCTAACTTGGACATGAATGTTGCACTTTCTGTTCTTCTACTGTTCCTCAATCCCAAGAGCAAATCTGTATGTTCAGTGGTAGGCAAAGTAGTGCTTTTCCAGAGAAGCTTTGTGTGTTACAAAAGGGCACAGGAGCTGGGAGATTGTCTGTCCTAACAATAAAACACTGTGCAGAGAACCAGAGTGTGCTGGAGTGCTGGGAACGGGGTAATGCTGTTGTAAAGCTTCTCTGTTACCTCTTCAGTCAGCAGAAGCCTGTCAGAGTCAGGCTGTGCTGAGCTCGCATCATTTCTGTCTGACGTTTTTGTCCTGTAGAACAACTTCAGTGTTTCATTATAGACTCATAGCCCAAAATTAATGGAAGATGACAAGTTAGTCAGATTTTTCATAGACTGGGGCAGGATTTGGGACAGGTGGCAAATCCTGTACCTGTTTGTGCAGAGACTTTTGATGTTGCTCAGCTTTTGTGGCTGTTCTGTTTCTGGTCTCCAAGCATAAAGCACTGAAAGCCTCTTCTGCTCTTCACTGTTAGTCAGAAAGTGTGCTGTAGTGGTCAAAGACACAGTAATCTCCCCTGCCTCCACTTTTCTTATTTTCTCTGTCCTTTACCCCCTGACACTTAAGAATTATCTCTTCTGATATTTTCCTGGTTGTCCCAGCCTCTCAGGCAGCTGTAGGGACACAAGTGCAGCACAGGTTTCATGGGCCTGTTTAATTTCAAGGTGCACTGACCTACCTACTTGGCTAAATCATTGACTGGTATGTGTATGCATTCTTGAGTGTTCCCATTATGTCATCATTAAATCTCCGTCTTTCTTTCTTCCAGACTTCAGAGGAAATACTACACCATCTGCAGAACATTGTAGACTTTGGAAAACATGTCATGAAGCAGTTCTTTGGGGAGAACTATGTGCATCATGGGGTAAGTATTTTATTCTTAAATTAAGTGCCTCCTGCCTTGTAAACATCCAAGGTTTTGGGGAACACTGAATCCCAGTAAAAGGAATTAGTGAGTTTGCAAATATTCCTGAGCAAGACAGACAGAAGTGTTTGTTCTTACCCAAAGATCCTGCTCTGTACCTGATAAGGTGATTGGATTGGACTCTGTGGTTTGAGCTATTTCAAGCTACTAATGAGGAGAGTGGTCATTTCTTTGCCCTGCATAAGGTGAGAGGTGTGGGGGAGAGAGATATAGTTAGACTGACTGCAAAGTGAGGGGAGAAATCTACTTCATATGAATAGTGTCTGGGTTTCTGTGCAGTCAGAGTGGCAAGGGAAAAGGTTACTCTGTTCTTCAGGGCAGCCAGATCATCAGATACCTGAGGGAAAAGTAACATCTCCTGGAACTTGAGTTGCACAACAAGTCTGCCTCAAAAGGGTGGGATGTGAGACATAGGATATTTGAATTTGTGAAAGATAGTACAGGTTTCTTTATGCACATTAAGCTTGTACCAAAAATGCTCTTCCTTGTGGCTTTATTGAAATGAGTTCTTGGTTTTCATAGTGGAGTAACTGTTGCATGTGACTGCAGGTACATGTGGGTAATCAGAGGGAGAAGTTGTTGACTGTGTACTTTAGAATACTGTTGTTAACACTTACTGAAATTTGGGGTTCCATCTGAAGATCCCCAAATTGGGTATTAATTTTTGTGTTGAAACAGGTTTTCCTTTTTTCTTAACAGGAAATTATTCAACTGCCTTTAGACTTCATAAGACAGCTCTGTTTAAAAGTTCAGCCAGAGAGGCCAGGTAAGTGCCAGGGATGGCATTTGAGAGGGTACCTTCCTCAAGCTGTAAAGTGTCTTTCTTCATTCTGAAACAGAACCCATTGTAACTCAGAATATAAGGAAACTGTAAATGGTTGGACAATGACAAGCTGAAAATGAGATGTTAAAAGTGGCCATATAGAATTAAAAATGGCATCTAAGATTAATTTGATCAGACTGGGGAAAGGGACCCTCTTTAAGCCCGTGCTTGTTAACTCTTCAACAGGCTTTCACCTTGCTGGGAAGTCTCTTACAAAGGTCATTGAAGGAGGTGGAAGATGTGTCCAAAATAATTGTTTTAATTCCATCAGTTTCTTCTCTTGGCCCATGGAGCAGAGCCTTGGAAGATAATTTAGTCTGAAGTTTCTGAAACTGTCTTGTTTTCAACATTAGTATTTCACTTGGGGCTAGGCTCTTTCATCTGATGAATCACAGGACTACAGTTCCAGCTTTTCAGGTCTCTCTCCTGATAGCTGCTGTGTCATTGCAAGGGGCTGCAGCACTACAGGCTGTGCTGCCTTCAGGTACCATCTCTGGGATAAAGGGGCTGCACCACATCTCTCCTGGCTCCAACATGGTGCTCTGAGGTCCCTGCCCAGCAGTGAAGTGCCAATACACTGTACAAGGTGGGGATTGAAGGGACCAAGTGCAGGAGCTGAGGGTGACCTGACCTTGTGAAATCTTTTGGAACGTGCTGCAAGACTGCCAAGGTTTAGCAATCTCTTGATGTGTGCAGCATGAAGTGCTACAGAGCTTGGTGTCATTATTCTTAGTCACCAACACTTGGGTGCATTGTTCTTTGTGTATGGCCTTGTGTTCAGTGAGGTGCAAGCTCTGAAAAGGGTAAAGAGAAGGTATCCCTCATGGTGTGCTCATCTTATGTTCTCAAATGTTCTTGAGAACAGCCAGAAATTCCTGCTTTGGCAAAGCTCCTTGAAGAGATATGTCATTAAATCACAGTACTGTCGCCTTCGGTCCAGGAAAAAGTGGAACTAATTTTCATATAGTGAGAACAGGGCACTTTCTATTGCTGACTTGTCCTCAGCCTTTGGAGAAGCAGTTCCACAGTGCCAGAAACCAGCATGAAAACAAATAGTGTCAGTAATACTTGGGTGAAAGTGAAGGACAGAATTTTAATTTTAGTTTATGAAGTTCAATTTTGTGTGTCTGCTCCTTTAGAGGAACAGACACAGTAGGGAGGAGTTGCCCCAGTGCTCTACAACAGCAAATCTCACTGTTAAATGAATTTTGTGAAGCCTGGAGGAAAGAGTTTCTTAATATTACCTTTCTTATAGACGTAACTTAGGAAGGAACTTGTCTGACACTTCAGATTTCTGGGTCTGTCTGACTTGGCAAGTGCTTGCAGCTGAACAGAGATGTACTTTTGCTTAAGCTTAGAAAAGGCAAACAACCCCTAGTATTCTGTTGGAGAAAGAAGGCTTCTTCTTTCTCACCCTAGTGAAGTATAGCATACAATGGCAGTTTTTGAGATCTCTTGTTTTCCTGTTGCAGTATATTTTTCAGAGCGGACATTTTTCTTAGCCATTGGCTATAACTGAACAGGTGTACTCTGCGTGCCTCTTTAACACAGGTATTTGCAAATCGAGGAGTGTATGTTCTTGTTCAATTTGAATTTAAAATCTCACAGGCCTTTCTCTGACCCAAAGGATGTGTGTGGAGGGAGGTTATTTAAAGGCTTTATCTACCTAATGCCTCCTAATCTTAGTCTGAAACCATTTTGCTACTTCAGTTCTTCTCAGAATTATATTTAAAAAAGCTATTTTTAAAAGGGTGGTTTTAGCAGAGGAAAGTCATGTTCTGAGTTGTGAGCTTGTGAAGAGGAGAAGCTAATAACTTCTGTTCCTTCTATGTTCCTTCTCACCTATTTGTTATTCTGATGTAAGCACTGGAGTGGCTAGGAGGGGAATATATAGACTTGAGGGGTAGAGTGAAGCCACTTGCAGGTGCTGTTAAGAGTTACACTTTCTCCTGAACTTCTGAGCCATTTATGATATTAGTGCCAGCTTTCACAGGTTCCTCTTGACTAGACTGAGGGGTGCCAGTTTGTGTAGCTGCAGTTAAGCAAACATGAGGTCACATCTGTGACAATGGATATGGAGCCTGACTACTGTAGCTGATGTGTTTCAGGCCTCTCAATGGCCCTGCTCTTGGACTGAGCTGGGAGCTGGGGTTCAGGGCACCTTTGCAGGCTCCGTATGCCTGAGGGAGCCGTAGGGAGACTGAACACTGGTTTGTTCATGGAGGGCAGAGTTCTGCAGGTGCCTAATTGGCTAAAGCCTGCAGAACTGTGGCCTGTCTTTCTAAGCTTGCTCCCACCCCCACAGCTGGTGAACAAGGTAACTCCAGAGTAAGAGAAATGTCCACACACTTCATGTTTTGTTTCCCCTAGAGTCTCGCTGTGACAAAGATATGGACACTCTTAGTGGCTATGCAATGTGCCTTCCTAATCTCACCAGGCTGCAGCCCTATCGTTTTGTGGAGCACCGGCCCATCCTCTGCATCGAGATTAAGGTACCAATGGAGGAGGAGGTCCCTGGGAGGGGTTTGTTTGCATTTAGGTACAGATTGACCAGAGCAGGTTTGCAGCTTCAAGGAATCTAGCAGTGGGATAGGGGAGAGCTCACTGCTTACGCTGTGGCCTACAGGATATGAAATATTTCCCTTCTTCTACCAATTCCTGATCTCTGGAAAGTTGGGGAATTCCCAGATATTACTAGGCTTTTCTTGTAGGCCACAGCAGCTTTGCTTATGCATATTTCTTAAGTAAGAACTCTAAAAGAATTGGCAATAATATACAGCATTTTCAGTGTTTGCTGTTGATTTTGTTTAAATTTTCCTTTAACTGGCAAGTTTTACATGTTGTATACCCTTCTATTTCAGTAAAGAAATACACATGTATTTATAATCTTTGTTTGTTTGTTTTAGCCAAAGTGTGGCTTCATTCCTTTTTCCAGCCATGTTTCACAGGAGATAAAGCACAAGGTGTGTCGTTACTGTATGCATCAGCACCTAAAGGTGAGTGTCTTGGTTCTTCATGGGTCTTAATGGCTTCATGAGGCTTTCTTTCCACTGTACCATGCTGAATTTGCCATTCTAGCCCTGTCTGGCTGTTGAAACTTGCCTAGATCTCCGATATGACTAAAGATAGGAGGAGGATACACATCTGAGTCTCTGGGTGTGAATCTGTTTGGTGAGGGACAGAACAAGTTCTATGGGAAGCTAGAAGCAAACAAACACAATGTTAGTCTTTGAGGACTATTAATGCTTTTTGTGGGGTAAACTCAAAGCTCCTTTCAAGAAGTCCAGCTCGCCAGGTGCCTGGTGGTGTTCTGTAGCTTACAACAATGTGTAACACACAGGGAATTTGTTTGACCGATGTCCTTTGTGTGTTTGAAGTGGTGTTAAGTGTGTCTCACTGTAACTTCACATGGCCTTCCTCCATGCGTTATGTTTGTGGAAGTGATTGGAGTGACTTGATTAGGGAGCCTCACAGTAGTCAGGAATTCCACACTCCAAGGGCTTTCAGTGTCATGGGAGTTCTGAAGATAGGATGTTAGTGCCACACATCTGACTGCTGAAGTAACAGAGTAGTTCCTGCAGAAGGAGCTATTAACAGCGGTGGGTTTTCCACAGGTAGCAAATGGAAAATGGAAGCGACCAAGCAAATACTGCCCGTTGGACCTCTTCTCAGGGTAAGCAACCGTGACTTGTTTCTGTACTCCCCACCTGGAGTACTGTGNAAAAACCTGTTACAATTTCTTTCTTAGCTTTGGTTTTCACTGTAGTGTTAAGGGTGATCAGTGCCAGCTTGTCTGACTTTTACAGTGAGTGTTTTTGGGGGTCTGTACCTGTCTACACCTATTTCAGGAATCAGTCAGAGTTGCTTGTTAATGTTTCAGTGCCTTCTGCTACATGACATTAACCTTGGAGCTGTTTAGTTCACTCAGATTTCAGGTTTAACTGGGCACAGTCCCTTTGTCTTCGCAGTGACTTCAGTCTGAGTAACAGGCTTAATGGGTGTGTTGACTTCAGGTGCCCAGTCGAGATGCCAGAGCCCTCCAGGCACAGGTGTAAACATCTAAAGTCTCTGATAAAACATTCTTGAATTTATTTTTTTTCCCTTTCCCTAGAAATAAACAGAGAATGCACTTTGCTTTGAAGAGCTTATTACAGGAGGCACAGAACAACTTGAAAATATTTAAGGTAAACAATCAAATTTCTCTGCTTGCCGTTTTTCACCCAGGCTTTTAAACAATCAGCACCTGAACAGTCAAGATCCTACTTCAACCTAATCAGCACTGTCACTTTTGGACCCCACAAAAGAAGAAAGTGGAAAATTCTTAGTTAGATTTTCACATCAGGACAGATAAGTACTAACCAGTTAGTCTGAAAGAATCACTGAGGAGCAGTTAGTAGAATAAGACATTTAAAGATGACTAAAGCTTTCAAATTCAGGAGGAAGATGTTTGAGAACTTTGCATGTTGCTGCAAGTGTGTTTTTTTTAAATCTACTGTTAAAGAGTGTTGAGGCAGGTCAAAGGCAGAGCCTGCCTCACTGAGGGAGGGAAAAGTCACTTGCTTTGTGGCATTTGTGTAGGAAAAACATGCAGCAGGAACTGATGGCTTATGCAGGTTTCCAAGTCTAGGAAATAAGACTCTTGACAATTTATTTCCAGTATTAAACCAAGTAACTATTTGAATTACTTAATGAACTGTCCTATTTTTCTGTTAGTACAGGGAATTGTCAGACCTTTTCTGTCCCTTTTTATAGCTTTTTTTAATCTAGCCTTTAAAGAAGGTTGTTCATGTGGTGCTTTTCCACTATTGATACTATTCAGAAAGAAGTGATAGGAAAACATGTCAAGGATCAGTTCACTTCTGTGGTTCTGATTACTTACAGGTGATTAAGCTGGGAAAGTAGCACTTGATTTAAATGGGCTTTTTGGTCATAATTCAAAGGTTGGTACCTGTGGTATCTGATTAAGAGGACAAGTTTGTAAGGGATTGGGACACTATTTGCACACAGACTTTCATGAAGTGTCTCAACACTGATATTTTTTTTTTTTAATAATTTGTAGAATGGGGAACTAATTTATGGCTGTAAAGATGACCAGGACAGTGTCTGTGACTGGAATGACCTCGCTCGTCACTTGAAACCCTTCTTCTTCCCTTCCAATGGGTTGGTCAGTGGGCCCCACTGCACGAGGACAATTGTCAAAGAGCTCATCCAAGTTATAACTATGGCCTTACTAAGTAGCACTGATGCCTGCAGGGCAGGTGATATGAAGACAATTCCCGTTTCACAAGGAAGAAGCTACTGTGAAGCAAGTGCTTTTAATAAGGAGCTAGTAAGAAATGGTAAGAAATAGTTCTTGAGTGCTGTCAATAATTGTTACCACCTAGCAATCTTTGTGTCTTGTTTGCTGTGTATTGCCCATGTGAGAACAGAAACAAGGTAGTCTGTGACATCTAAAAAATGAGTTCTGAGCTGCATAACTACTCAGTAATTGTTTTTAACGTGATCTTGTAGTGAGCACTTTTAGCACTGTACCTACTGACAGGACTAAAAATAAATTCAGAAGGGGGTTGTGGAAGAATGGAGGAAAATAGCAGTCTCAGGTGATAACCACTGCAGCATTTGAAATGTTCAGGAGTGTGTGATGAGGTCTGGCTGCTTTGGTTGGTTTGCTAGGTGACACCTGTTCCTTTCCCTGCTCCTCCTGTCAGCCCTCACCTAGGCTTCTTCAGTTTTGTGTTTTCTGCTGCTGTCTTGGTAGAGAGGTACATATACTGCGAGGAAGAGATGGGAAGTGAGCATTGGGAAACTGTAAATCATGTTAATTTCTCAATGCATGAGCTCTTAATTATTCCAGATGCTGCTAGTTATGGCATTTACAGAAGCAGCATGCTTTTTACTCTGCCTTTGAGGAAGGTCTTGTTCTTTACTGGTTGATTTTGCGATGTTGTGTGGAGAAATAGCTGTCTCTCAGTAGTCGTAGCAAACACAAATTAAATACATATTAAAAAGTCCCCCTAGCTGAAATGCTGAATTGTTTTCTACCAGCAGTTCATACTGTTCCAAGTGAATTTTGGTGGCTTCAAACTCATACAAAAAATTTATCTTACAGAGACAAATGAGTAGTTTGCAATGGAAATGTCTCTTTTCTTTTGGTGGGTTGTACTGGGGTTTTGGTTTTGTTTGTTAATAATTTCTGGAGTTTATAGCAGGTGTTTTACTCTGCAGTCATATAGGTGCTGTTTCAGTGTGCAGGTTAGTACACAAACCTGACACAAGTGTTTTGGTTTGTTCCCCTCTCTGTGACTGGCCTAAAGAGCGTTTGGATCTGCTGTCTGAACAAGCACATGTAATGGCAAAATGAAGAAAAGAGGACACTGATGTCTGCCTTATTTGAAAATACATTTTCTTCTAGGTAAACATAAATTGGAAAGCTCTGGCTTACCGAGGGGTTGTCTCCTTTATAAAACCCTTCAGGCTCAGATGCTTGACATGCTGGATATTGAAGGACTCTATCCTTTGTACAGCAGAGTGGAACAGTACTTGGAGGAGTTTCCTGAAGAGAGGTAAGACTGGATATGTTTTCATTCTCATTACATAGATATGCAAGCAACACTGGCTGCAGGCAGGCACTCTCTTGTTACGTTGTCTACAACAGAACTGCGTGGTACTGCGTATTCTGACGTAATAACTTGAAATTTCACGTACCATGAAAATTGAGTTTTACTTTTTAAAGTTTTGATGTCAGTCACTTTGACATGGATTTTTATGGGACATTCACAATAGGGTCAGGCAGGAAAATGTTACCCCCATTCCTTAGTAGGCTGTATATTTGAGGAAGGATACAGTAAAATGGCTGAGTGCTTTCTCCTGCCTTGAGTATCTGCAAGGCTAGGGCTGTCTCTACAGTAATAGTGTGGTTTTTACAGCTGTTCTCAAGTCTCTGTTGGTCAGCCTACAACCTGCTCTTTAAAATTCCTGTTCAGTGGCACTCCAGCAGGATCTTACAGAGGTGTGACCCTGCTGTTGTCCAGCCCTACTTTGTTATGTGGTGACAACAGCCCCAAATGACAGACTAACCCACAGCTTGAGGAATCAAATCATAGTTCAGGCACAAGAATCTTCAGTTTATGGTATTTCTTGCCTGGTGAAGAAATTACTGAGCATTGCAAGCTGCTACCTGTGGTCTCGAAGCTTATTATTTGTAATAATTATGGCTTTAGGAAACCTTACCTTGAATGGCTCCTGCCCGTAGTTCTGCTGCTGCTCACACGAGGGCACTCTGGCTTCACTTGCCAGACATAGCTGTTGCTGCTCCTCAGCTCTTGGGACAGTCCTTGGAGCTGAAGAATTAATTATTTTATGGGCAATGGGTTGGCCTTCAGCTCTGCTTCAGCCACCTGCCGTGTGGCTGGCTTGTGTATTTATACATCAAACAAATAATATGAAAATGTATTACTCCATCTGTGGTATGTCTGTACTCTGCAAACCCTGCTGATGTGGGCTCAGCTTTTCAGCAGGAGGAGTTCAGGTGTTTAACATGGGAAAGGAAGAGGCTGGACAAAACACCCCTATGTTAGCACACATCATGGGGCTGGGGCAGAGGGGGAGACTGTCAGAGAAGTGTATATTATACCACCAAGGTTTCTGGAGCTCCTCCACACTGTTACACATTTTGACACTTACCCATTTTTGCACAAAAAAATCCTGGTTTTGTAGTGACAGAGAGGTGGCAGAGGATTCAGAGTGACTTGTCTTGAAAAACCCACAGCCTAAGATCCTAAGCAGCAGCAGATCTTGAGTGATGCAAGAGTAACACAGACTAGTCACTGTGTTAGATCTCTGAGTATTAACCTGTTGTCACTGTTGGTTCATTTTCATCTGAGTATCTGGGCTGCTGAAGAAAGATCTTGCTGAAATCTGCTCAGCATCCTGGCTGTAAATCTTCTTTTAACATTTGTTTAGAAGCACGTTGCAGATAGATGGACCTTACAACGAGGCATTCTATGAGAAGCTGCTGGATCTGTCAACTGAAGATGATGGCACAGTAGCCTTTGCGCTAACAAAGGTACTGTGTGCATTGCTGAAGCTGATTTACTCTGTCACTAAGCATCTGTCTGGTGAAGATGGGGTGGACAGCCTGTTAGCACCTCTGCTGGCTGGCAGAGGGCAGTTGTGGGCCATGTTTTTTATTGTGCCAGCGTGAAACTACAGAAGATGCAGTTACCAAATATGTTTAGAATCAGCTCTTGAGAGAAGAATAAAGCTGGTTATTTCCTTTCTAGACTGAGGAAAGTGTTTGCATGGAGTGGGGCTCTTTTGGGCCTTCAAGAAAAGCATCTGTAGAAAATAAACATAATTCTTAGAGAAGATGCTGTAAAACTACTTGCACCTGCTAACGATCTGTTGGAGAATTTCCAGCTCTTAAAGTACCACCAACAGAGACATATTGGCTGTGCTGGCACCTTTTGTAGAGCTTCACTGAGGGAAATGCAAGTACAAGAGAATACTTACACTGTTTCTGTTGGCAGGTACAGCAGTACCGAATAGCAATGACCGCTAAAGACTGCTCCATTATGATTGCCCTTTCCCCCTGCCTACAAGATGAATGGTAAGAAAGAGACCTGCTTTTGAGTGATTCCTGCTCAGTTAGAAGTTAAAGATGCATTTTCATGGTTCGGTCAATTCAAGTAACATCCTGAAAGTGGTGGTGGGGTTTCCAAATATTTGGCTGTGAGCTATGATTTAAGATGTTTTGGACAGATGTCTGTTTCTAAAGAGCTTTAAGTTGATTAAGGTTTGATATTTATTTCTTTCTTGACATTTCAGAGAATAGGTCTGATTGATACATGGTTTTAACTAGATACAATTTTTCTGCCTTGGTGTCCTCATATGACAGATTTTTCAAGATGAGTTGCCTTTTACTGCCTAATTAGAATAAAAATAAGGCAGTAATCAAGAGATGACATCTGCTGTAAGGAAGGAGGCTTTGCATGGATACTACCCATTCTGACTGATGTCAGTAATGTCTGCTCCTGCATAGGGCAGTTTGCTTTACCCAAATCTTGTCACTTTTTAGCAAATAGTGTTTTGTGTTTGCCCAGCAGTTCTTAAGTGAAATGATGATAGAGATGACTTCTTGTGCAGCGGTTAATTTAGTAACAAGTCCTCCATCCTGCAGTGTGCTGGGACACTAAATCTGTATTGCCTTGAATCTGAGCTGCAGTGATTCTTTCTGCTGCTGCTAGTTATTAAGGCTGCTGGCCTGTATGCAAAGCATTTAGAAACTGATCAGACTTAGTAAATGCAAAAGACACCACAGCAACTGAGTAATGTTTTGGCTTAAGTTTGTGTGGAAGCTGAAAAGAAAAGGACTGGAAGAGACACCAGCAAGTTCACTTTAAACTGATTAAACTGGTGCTATAGCTTCCTAAATGCTACCTTGCTGAAGTTTGTTTCTTGGGCTCCTGCGAAAGTTTAAGATAAACACTGAAGTCACTTTGCAGAGGAACCTGGGATGCACAATGGAAAAACCTTCTCTTCAGTGCTCAGCTTTACAATGTGGTTTTGTTTTCCAGCTCTGAGCAAAGACCTGTGGTACTAACATCCAAATCAAGATTCACCTTTTCTGTCTCTGTGCTGGACCTCGATCTCAAACCATACGAAAGCATTCCTCATCAGTACAAACTTGATGGCAAGATAGTAAACTATTATTTGAAGAATGTACAGGCCAAAGATGATCCTGTCATGTCCAGTCTCTTCAAGGAGAATGAAGACTGCACATTAGTTCTCCATAAAGTGTAACTTGTTTCCTTAAGGTTATTTTTTATTCAGATACATTAGGAAGTGAAAGATTAATGGAATATGATTATGGTGATTTTATTTTTTTTTCTATTGTGTTCAGTGCATTTTTCAGCTGTGAATGTTTTTGCTTTAAGAAATGATTTCTAATGGGTATGCCTTCTCAGAGACATGGAATAGCACTAAAACACACATTCACTATATAACCTTAATGAATGTATTCAGTAGGACAGAGCAGAGCATGTGCCATACCTTGGAACTAGAGGAGAGATCAAGTGAATATTGAAAGTCTACTTGCTTAGAAGTGAGAGAGCACAGAATTAAAGGTGGTATCTGAAGTATTGCACTAACATAGAAAGCCTAGTTACTAACAAGAGAATTGCCTTGGAGCTTGTGCTTTGAGTATCACTCATGCCTACTAGGAAGAGGGAATGCTCTGAAAAACCAATATAAACCTTTAGCATTAAGTCCACTGAAAACAGAAGTGCTCCTGACCTTGGCAGGACTGTGTCACTGCAGAACACTTTCAAGTACTAATGTGTGAGATTAAGAACACCAGACTACCTCCAGGAGTTTTGTGATCACTTTGTATCAACCTAAAGCTTCTGGAACTTAGTGGAAAGGGTTAAAGGTGAAGATCTTTCAGATTTTTATGTGACAGCTGGGCTTAACTCCTCTGACATACTGGTCTTGTCTTTTCTTTACATGATATGCTGCTATTGAAGGTGGAACCACAGCTCACTACTACCTAAGTGAAGCTGAGCTACAAGAATAATATATTCTGAGTTTTTCAGATGATTTCAGGTCTTTCAGATTGTGCCAAGTGTTGGCATTATGATGTCCCACATACTGTGTATTATTAGTAGCTCCTTTCAAGGCTCGTTTTTAAGTGACACAAAGAAGGTGACAGTACCTGATTTTGTGAAGCTGCAGGGGCTCACATTCTCAGGATGATCACTGGAGCTAAGCTTGCATCACTGTGGCAGTGAGGTAAGGATGGCTTTGCTTTGTAAGACGGGTGTGTGCAGCTGAAGCCTTCTGCCGTGCTGCAGTAAAAGCCATCCTCAAGGGGGAGTCCCAGCTGGAGACTGAGAAGATGGTCAAACAAGAGTTGTGTAACAAAACTTACAGATGCTTTTCCCATACTGCTGGGAATTACATCCCCCAGCCTGTGCAGAGATGCTGTTCAAACCGCAGTGAGCTGCTGTTACCTAGACACTGTGTGTGCTTGCTCGTGATGGTCTTAAAGGAATCTAGGTTAGCATTTTAATAGTGTATTTATATTAGGAGCTGTGTAATGTTGGAATTTCCCCTTTTACCTGAAATTAAAACAGCACAACCAGGAAGCCCTGTAGACTGAACCACAGAGTAACACCACTCAGTGTGCTGTGGACAGGGCTCTGTGTTGGCAGCTCTTGCATTCACTTGCAGGTGACAGCTGCCTTTCTGGGATAGGAGTCTGGGCTGCTCCCACCCAAACAAGATGCTACAGCAGTGCAAGAAGCTGGCAGCTGACATGGTAATAACCCCTTCTTTGCAAAGAACACCTCAGGGGAGAGGTGGTTTTAAATCCAGACATCCTCCAGCTGTTGGACAAGGGGAAGGAGGACTCTCCACAGTTGGAAAGTTTTCATGCTGTAACTTTACACACATTTCATGCAAATAGAAGTTTACTTGTGACTAAACAGTTTAATTTTCATGTGAGAAGGAGCTGAAGATTATTTTAAATAAAGGTTAGACAAAACAAACTAAACCAGTAAGATGCCAGTGGATAAAGTAACAATTTTGCATGTCTGCTGAATTCCAAACTTGAAGCCTGCCTTAAGCCCAACAAGATACTTTATTACAGAGTTGGGCTTCATCCAGACTTGACCTCTGGCATTGCTCAGCTGTACATTCTGATAGAAGCCAATCTCATCTGTCAGTTTTTCCTGACCTATCAGAGCAGTAGGACACTATTCCAGTGATCAGGTAGTGGGTTATTCAAATTACAGTATTATAAACATACTGTTGCTTTAGCTCTTTGTTTCTCCACCTATTTCACCATTGCCATAAAATGTTTTTGGTAACTTACAGAGCAGGCAGGTGTGCTGCTTACTTGGTTACAGCAGCTGTGGACTTGAAGCCTTTTAATTCTACTCAAGAGTCCACAGTGTGGTTTTGGCCCCTTGGGTTCAGGAACAACTGCTGCTCCCTACCTGAGAAGGATGTGACTTACAGCTGCATCAGTCTGGCTCACAGAAGGTGGTGTTTGTGATGGCTAGTGCAGGGCAGGAACTCTCCTGAAACATGCTGAAAGTTCACAGCTGAGCTAATGGTACCTCTGAGAGAAGGGAAGGAAGATGACAGGACAGCTGGTTTGTCTGCTTGATTTCTTCAGGGATGAAGGTATGAAATGTGATGCTTTGTAATGTGTTACCTACCAGAACTTTCCCCTAGGAGTAGGAAATCCAAAGGAGATGCTGCAGTGTGCAGTAGTTAACCAGTCCATCTCCCTCTACACAGAAGTGTGGTGATCCTCTCTTCTTTAACTTTGTTTCTACTCAACACTTACATTGTGGGGAAAAAAAAAAAAATCCTTCATACAGTTAACCACATCCCTGCCTCTCCCTTCCGCCTCCCCCCTTTTTTTTTTGCATAGTATGTCTTGGAAATCATTGGATTTGTCTCCTTCCACCCTAATTTAATGAGAAAGCGACGGAACGCTTTGTTTCGGGAGTCTCTTACTCGGTATTTTAATATCACTGTACTTTTATAGAGCTGTGAAATGGATTTTTATGGACTTGATTTTGACAGTGCATGATCTTTTAACACTTTCCAGGGACCTAGAAAATGTTAAGAAGATAAACCACTCTGGTACATTAATGATTCAGAAAGATAAATTTATAATGAAATCACTCTGTACATGTAACTATTTTATTTGGCATTTTTGTATTTAAATGGCTGTATTTATTTTCCTGTCATGACAATTTATATATAACGTGCCATAATTGTACAGATAGCATGTTTTATGAGTATGGTTTCTAAATGGAAAATAACTTAATGTTTATATTCAATAAAATTATAGATCGTGTAACACAATATCTTAATTAAAACTACTTTTGAAATTGATACCTGCTGTCTGCCAGTCAGGCTGCTGTTTGCTGTTCTAAGCCAACCACTTTGATCAGGTTCTCGATGGCTGTCTCAATCCCAAACAGACTCAGCAGGCTGCGGAAGTGGGCAGGGGCATCTTCAACAGTTCCCATGTTCTGTTGCGAGACTGCAAGAGAAGTGTAACATCGACCCTGATTGGTTCTAACAGCCGCACTGCTGCTGTTTTGGGTAGAACCAGCTACTTGCTGCCCACTAGGGGAGGACAAAGCTGTCTGTAAGCCCTTCTAAACTGTACAGGAGGGATGGCTTTGCCTGGCTGGGCCCAGCAAGATGTGTTTCTATTTTAGCTAAATAAATATCTGAATTGTGCCTACAAGAAAGCTGGCGAGGGACTTCTTGGGGTGTCAGGTAGTGATAGAACTAGGGGAAATAGATCCAAGCTAGAGGAGGGGAAATGTAGACGTTAGGAAGAAGGTCTTCACCATGAGGGGGGTGTGACACTGCAACAGGTTGCCTGGGGAGGTGGTGGAAGCCCCATCCCTGGATGTTTTTAAGGCCAGGTTGGGTGTGGTTCTGGGCAAGCTGATCTAGCGGAAAGTGTCCCTGCCCATGGCAGGGGGTTAGAACTGGGTGATGCAACCTGGAAAATTCTGTGATTCTGTAAAGAGATGCTGGGCAAAAAGGGGACATGAATTCTGCTTGAGTCACAGAATGTCAGGCGCTGGAACTGACCTCAAAAGATCATCCAGTCCAACCCCTCTGCCAGAGCAGGATCGCCAAGAGTAGGTCACACTGGAATGGATTTGCGTGGGTTTTGAATATCTCCAGAGAGGGAGACTCTACAACCACCCTGGGCAACCCTGGTCCAGTGTTCTGCTACCCTCACAGTGAAAAAATTTTCCTCATGTCCCTGTAGTGAGTGACCTTACCTTGTTCTGGTACTTTAGTGAGAAGGTCCAGAACAGGTGTAGTTCTCCCTTCTTCATCTAGATGTATCTTCCAAACAACCATCAGTGCAAACCTGTATTGTGCACAGAAGAGTCAGTGAAGTGTTAACGAGACAACTGTCTCAAAGGTTTCTTCAAAGCACCAAGGACAGTGTTTCGGGTTCATACTCATTATGCTCTTAAACAAAAGCCACCTCTGGTAATACAATTTGCCCATCCCAAGGAAAACCTGGAGGTAATTTATTCATAGGGAAAGGTCATTACTTCATTTCCAGGTACATTCACACTTTCAACCTCAAGTATTTTTTTCCCCTGGTACTTGTTTTTGTTTCATGAATGGCAAGATTCCATGGAGCAGTGGTAAACATTAAGATACAAAAGAAGAGATAGCATCCCCTTTCCTCACCCCTGGCATACTACCTGCACTGTGGTCAGGTACCATGCTTAGATACAGGATGAAAACTAATTTCAGGAGAACTTTTGCATAAACAGTGATGTTCTGGGTTTGGAATAAGGTTGACCCTGAGACTGTTCATGGCTTTTAGACTAATACACAAGAATGAATACTCAAGGCCTAGATTCCTGCTTCTGTAAAAACAATAATAATTATTAATAACCATAATTTCTCCTTCAAGAGTGTTTCTGTTGGTTTTGTGAGGCTAATAATGATTTCCAGCTTTGGCAGGGGACATAGTGACCACACCACACGTAGTGAACAACTGAGCAGTTGGCTGCTGCAAGGGAAGTGTTTTTTCTGCTCAAGTACATGGGGATTGCTCATCATAGATTTGCTCCTTTAGAACCTCCTGTCTGCTTTTCTGTACTCTGTATCCTCCCAGTTCCTGCTTTTAGGAGCCTTCCTTACTGAAAGGAAGGCTTTCCTAGTCCAGTCCTGAGTCTGCAGACTAGCAAGTCACTGGAAGGGGGAGGATTTCACTAATCACAACTGTGAAAGTTCCCTTTAAGGATGACTTGCCAGCCTTTTCCCACTTTACTGTTAAAAATCCCATGAGAATTTGTGCCCAGTTTGTTCAGGGGTTCAGCAAACAAGTTAATAAGCAAGTGTATTTCCTACCAACTCACTGTAATGATGTTTAAATTATGGTATTTCATGATTGTGGATGAGAGGGAATGTGGAATGGAACTGGGAACCTGACAAGAGGAAGAGAAACTGAAATGCAGTTTATTTTCTAGCTGTGATGGTCTAACAACTATTCATCTCAGCAACCCAGAGCTGAAGCATTCAATTTAAAGGGCAGCTCTGGCTATTATGGTTTGTTTGCTAGCTCTGCATACAAATATGAAGGAGGGAGCTGTGCTTTGTTTCCCGTTGTTCCCATACAAATTAATGTGAAGATGTAATAGGAGAAGGGAATGGTCTGATTCCTTCACAATACAGCTACTTTTCTTGCCTCCTTACAGAATTCCTGTCAGTGGTAATTATACTGTCTTACACGAAACTTCAGACATTTTTTTAAATGCAGTTCAAAACCCCAAACCTGCCATAACAAGTCTAGCAGGGAGGCCAAACAACTCCAGTATGTGTGGTAGAGTAATAATAACAAATGTCACTGAAATGATCCCCTCCATATAACTGATTTCCTTCTACAACAATGGAAAAATACAGCTGCAGCTGCTTTTGGTAACGTGGTAACGGCAATTTTCTTTCCATTCTCTCATGGCAAGAAGACCAAAGCACTGTGCTTTGCCTCTGTGATCTGTGATCACAGCACCTCCAGCCACAGAGGAAAGTTACGAGCTGGAACTGTCAGGCTGCCGCAGTGGTCTCTCCCTGCGGGAAGGGAAAAGCAGGGGTAGGAAATGCTACCTTATCTCAGGGGGGACAGCAGCTGCCGGGGGCCTCCCACCTTCCGTGGTACAAGGGATGCTGGTCTCTGCAGCTGCTCTACCTATTGTTCTGCTCGTGTACGCAGACAAACCTGACATTTTCTGATGGAAGCAAGGGAAGATGTGTCTCACATTCCTAAACTTGGAATTCAGACACTTCACTGTAGGATGAACTTCCAGAACCAAGACACCAATACATTTTTTTCTTTCTTAAAATGCCAATTAAAAGCCTGCTCCAACCCTTTCTGGTTTCTCACCAACTCTGTAAAAGAGTGGGTACATACAGTGGCAACACAACTGACTGACCTACCTAACCAGGCCACGTGCATGTGGCCTGTACATGTATTTTAGTTTTGGATTTTTTGTTGTCCTAGTGTTTTTAATTTGTGGTTACAGCCCTAAAATGTCTCACACATCACCTAGTCTCTGTGTTCAGTGACATTCTCAAGCAAAGAGTGATTTAATATTCAAGCAGATCAGTTCTATATAGATTGTCAATATATATCTCATAATCCTTCCTCTGCATTGATCAAAAAAGGTAATTTTTGACTCACTCAGAGACTTTGGGATTCCTCAGGATGATATAATCTCCCTGCAGTCCTTCTGGAAGGGTCACGACATCAGGATACTTGCCCTGTAAATAAACAGGTTTAAATCAGGTCAGAAAAATTCAAGAGTAGACAAGGTGGTTTCTAGCTACTTTCTCTACCTTCTAGTTTCTGGTTGCAGTGGATTTTAATCTGCTTAGTTAAGAAGAGCAACAATCCTAATCGTTTGGGTGTACTTTTAGAGTTCTGATGCTTTGGGTTTTTTTGTATCACTGATGTGCTATCGAGAGATACTTAAGTTGGGTCACCTCAGGGAGAAAACCAGTACTGTACAGCTGTACAAACAGGTCTTAGAAGTCCTTGTGCAAGGCCTGGGAAACCTTGACAGAGTATTTTTCAACTGACTTCTGTTGATTTGATTTAATAACACATAATCACACATCACCACTTCACACACCACCACCCCTTAATTTAAATAACCCAGCTAGCGCACTCTGTTTAGCTGCTCCTTTTGAGACCACCAACTCCAAGCTGTGCTTTGAAGTCACTGAGTTACCAAAATAAGCACTTATGATCAAGATATCATGGGACAACAGAAACGTGGAAGAGCTACTGACTCCTTATTGAACTTGTGTGTTAGTGGGAATCGGAGCCATCTGCAACTGTTAATGTGCCAAGACGGATCATACTTGGTTAGTGCATGTTTTAGGGGCCCAACACTCCTAACGTTTGCTATAACTATTTTACAAACATGTAAAGGAAAACAGCAGAGTAACCCTGTATGGATCCTTTACAAGTTAAGCAGTACGTGAAGTGAGAGGTTACTCAGAGGAGACACACACACACACACATGGATACGCAGCACAGTGCCTGTGTCCTGCAGGGACATGTTGCTGCAGCAGCAGCAAACACAATCTAGAGGTGGCCTGTTGCCATGAAGACTTGAGCACTGCTGCTTGCTCTGCCCTCTGCACTGGATGCAAAGCCCTGTTCCAAACCTCGCAGTTGATAAGGTGTGAAAAGCCTGTGGGAGCCCAGCGAGTGCTGGCGGGACAGGCAGTGCACCTCACAGAGCTGGGCTTTGAGAAGCCCTGGAGACAATGAGCTGGGGTTTACGGGATTACGTCTCAGCTGGCAGGCTGCGATGGCTACCAGATGTGACCTTGCTCTGCCGTAGGAATTTATGACGAACTGAAGGAGGTCTGTGCAGAAGGCCAAATGACATAAAACACTTGGAATTCGCCAGTTCTGATTGCTACGGAGTATCTAGTGCTATATTTACCAGGGGAATAAAGGCCACGATCTGTCTTGGGAACAAAGACCCATAAGGGGTAGCAACATGCACAGAAGTCATGCAAGTGTAGCCGATCTAAGGTCACTTGCCCAGCAGAACAATGATCCTTTCTCAGCTTTACTCCCTCTGGAATTCTGCTTCTCTTACGACAAAACCAAATTTTTCAGGCTTTCCTTATCAATAACTCAAGTCTTTGATATTAATTACATGCCTTCATTTGTCTGGGTATTATATGGCTCAGAAAACTCTCTTTACTCCAGGCTGCAACTCCTAGACATTTAGGATTAGTTTGTATCTGGAGAACTCAACTCTTAAGTTCCTTGTTTACAAGAGATCCCCATATACCACAGCTAAACACCATGTCATGTTTTAACTTCACCCACCCATACTCAGCCCTTTGGGAATCACAAGATAAAACAGATCGGAGGAACTGGATGAAAGAGTTCCAACTTTCAAGCTGCTGTAAAAAGCACCCATGAAGTGTTTGGGAGCTGTGTAGTTGCCATAATTGGTGCGACTACCCCAAAGCTGGTTGGTGAGGTTTTGCGTTGTACAGAATCACAGAATTGTCAAGGTTGGAAGGGACCTCAAGGATCATCTAGTTCCAACCCCCCTGCCACGGGCAGGGACACCTTCCACAAGATCAGGTTGCCCAGAGGCACAGCCAGCCTGGCCTTAAAAACATCCAGGAATGGGCCTTCTACCACCTCCCTGGGGAACCTGTTCCAATCTTACCACCCTCATGGTGAGGAACTTTTTCCTGACATCCAATCTAAATTTGCCCTCCTCTAGGGTCCATTCCCCTGCGTCTTATCACTATCTGACATCCTTGAAAAGTTCCTCATCAGCTTTCTTGTAGGCCCCCTTCAGATGCTGGAAGGCCACAAGATTTCCTCAGAGCCTTCTCTCCAAACTGAACAACCCCAACTCTCTCAGCCTGTCCTCACAGGAGAGGATTTCCAGCCCTCTGATCATCCTCATGGCCCTTCTCTGGACACTTGCTCATGTCTTTCTTGCAATAGGGCTCCAGAACTGGACACAGAAATCCAGGTGGGGTGTCACGAGAGCAGTGTAGAGGGGAAGAATCACCTCTCTTGACCTGTTGGCCACATTTCTCTTGATGCAGCCCAGGATACGATTTGCTTTCTGGGCTGCATCTCAAAGAAATCTCAAAGTGTTTAATTTCCTGTTGTCTAAAAGTATCCATGTACCTGGGAGCATGTGTGGTGGGAAGCAGTTATTCCCTGCCATAAATGCATGCCAGGGGTTTGGCAGTCCATCTGAATGCCATGAGAATCTGATCTTGTGGGAGATTCACAGGATTTGGGAAAAAAAATCTGCTTCTTAGCAGGAAAGATCATATCTTAGCAATCGACAAAACACACAAAAAGCCAAAACACAAATAGCTCTCTTCAGGCACATTACATGCTCAAATTGAAGTCACAGCAGCAGAATGAAGCTGTACCTCAACCAGACCCACGTACAGAGATGGCTGCTCATCTCACCTATGGGCAGCTCTGTAAGAGTCATGGTGCAGCAGAAGCGGGAAGCAAAGCTACTGCACCCAAGAGTAACCAAGCAACATTCAACAGTGACGATCCTTAGGGAATAAGCCCCAGGAAATGCAGTTCTCACACAATTTACCTTTTATATTCCATATATAAAATACAGTAACTGACACACCAGACAGGCAGCATAGCCAAGCTGCCTCAATCCAAACACAACTGCAATTCCAGATATACTCTGTGGGTACTTGATTACCACCTCATACTCTCTGCTGTGAAGCTTTCTCAAGCCAAGCAATAAGCTGGGTAACAGAATGACCTGATCTCCTGAAAGGTCTCTTGGGAAAGTCAGTAACTCTTAAGGGATCTTGTAAAGTGGACACCAGACAACTGAAAGAAATCACACCAAGTAGCACGACACCAGATGGGAAAGATCAGCGACAACTGTATCAAGCAAAACCCGACTTCAATCAAGAAATGTCTTTCCTCAGATGACTTTTAAATGTCAGTTTATGATCAAAACCAAAAGCCCATGCTGTTATTACTTCTGGGCGGAAATCGTTTTTCCAGCTCCTTCAGGAGTCCAAGCAGGGAATCTTATGGGAACTTTTGTCCAAAACAGAAACAGCCTCAAATCACAGGGGGATGGCCATGGGGATGGAGTACACAGCCTGACAGATTCCATACAGACTCTCTCCAGTGAACACACTTGGAGAAACTATTTTTAAACAAAATCTATTCTTTTTCAGCTGTTTAAAGTTGCACTGTAGTATTCTGTATCCCACAACTCTTCTAAAGAAATATGTTTTAAGTTATTCAGCTTAAGATCCATGGCTAAGAAAGCAAAGCAAAACTGGTATGGCAGAAACTATACTGGAAGCAGACAAACTTGCTTCTAAGCCACTCAGCAAGTAAATAAGCTCTCTGCTCTTAGGTGGAACAACAGATCACACTTGCTGCTAGTGTTGAACTTGGCATTCTGTCAGGAGGACTGCATAGACTGAGTGCTAAGCAAATTGTGCTGCTGTGAGTCCCCTCAGAGGTGGGACTTCTCAATTTACCAAAGATGTTCCATTCAGGCTCTGGGTTGGGGTGACATATACATATGGTTTACTCAGCTAAGGCCACAGCATCATGCACTACAGTCACAGATATGGTGGGAGCATCAAGACCTTAAATAACAACATCAATGTAACTTCAGGAGTTAAAAAATCAATTATACAAAAAATGAAGACAATTTAAGGTGCTATACAATACTAATAACATGGTTAAATTCCAGGAGCATTAAAGAATCAAACCCACAGCCACCAGACTGCTACCCACTGTAAAAATTCAAGTCAGTCCTTAAAGTAGTCATCAAGAGGGGAGCCATTCCAGAGCACTGCCCCACACTCTCTCAGTGAGAGGAAACTGGAGTAGCTCTGCTTTCCAACAGCTTCACTCACTGGTTTCAACCCCAGTCTGAATTTTCAGCTACAGGAGCCCAACTCTGAGAACAACGAAACGAATATTTTTACTATTATTACCATGATCAAGTGCCTCAGGTGCTTAAAACCAACAATCACCAGGCTGAGAAATGAAAGTTGGTGCAGAAATTACAGTTTTGGAAATTAGTTTGCATATCTGCTTTTACTAAGCCTTCTGCTAGCCCAGATAATTACAGCTCCATTTAGGAGATCTCTCTTAAACGTATCTGTCCTTAAGCACACCGCTAAAATATTTGGTGCTAACTTCACCCAGAACTCTTACCCCTGCTCACAAACCATGTTAAACGTGTCATCATATACACATTTTCAATTGGCTTTCTAGAAATGCAATTAAATTTGTTCTGAGTTTCATTTTTAGATATTGGACAATTTGTTCATTCCTTTTAATTAACTACAGTATTTTATCCTGTAAGACAGCTGTCACCAACATGAAAATACAGCAAGGATTTATAGTTTCTTGTATTTTTTTAAAGCACAATGGTGAGCCCTAAGTCAATGAAAAGTCTGTCAAAGATATTTAACTTTCCTGGTACCAACATGCCCCTCAGACTTCAACAGGTGAGACAGAGCAGTCTGCCATTCCCATGTAATTGTGAAATGAGTAGCCAAAAAGAAACATATCATACTTTTGGTTCTTTCTTTCCTTTTCAGTGCCTGACTGGGCAGGAGTAGCTCTATCTAAACTGACATGCACTCAAATCTGAACATGAGAATGAATTCAAAGCAAAATCAAGGCAGATCAATATGTGTAAGATAAGCCATGGCTTTGAGAAGGGTTTTGTCTCAAAGTTGCCTTTTATTTTGAGACTTCTTGTCTTTTTCAACAGGAGAAGTCTGGAGCCTTCAGAATATACCATTGCAGGAGGGCTGAACTGAGTGAAGGTGTCCCTTCCAACCCAAAGCATTCTGTGACTCTCTGATTTCATGTGCATGCTAGGAAACAGGTATTGCTGAAGGCTCAGCACCAAATACAGTTCTGTGTCCAAACCCACAAGTTCTAGTGGCACAATGCTCAAGTGTGGTGTACATTTAGCTTCTGCATCACCGCTTCATGTGGCTTTGTGAAGATGAAGGTGATTTGGCCTGTGCCTGAAAGACAACAATGTCACAACCTAGAGTCAATGATATAAATTGGAGCAAAGTATGGCAATATTTTCAGGACACAGTGTGTTTACCTAAATCTCAGTTAAAGTGTAAAGCTACAGACATTATTAGCACATCAAAAGTCAAATTTCATCAGGTCATCACCACGTGCTTAGGAAGATGGCGGCATGCTTTTTTCTCTTTGGATAAGAATAAATATCAACTTGAAGGAATGGGGATTTGTAATGAATTCTAGCTATAAAACAAGCTGTTGTATCCACTACTGCAGAAGAAAAACTGACAAAACCTGTTTCTAAACAATAAAACAGAAAATTATAAAAGAGAAATGTTATATAAATGCCTTCCTGGGTGTTATATTTTGTTAATGTCTACACTGAAAATGGCTTAAAGTGCTTCCAAAGCCTAGAATTATATCTTAAAGAATGGCACATTGAAAGTTCCCTTCAACTAAATTGCACAGTATAAAAACGCTGTAGTTGCAAAACAGATTTATGAAACTTTACCACTCGTAATTCTGTCTCAGAATAAACTCATCTTCCATTTTCCCAGCCAAGAAAGCATTTTGCTCAAGTAAAGCAGTCCTGCTGGTGATCTGTGTTAAGCAAATTGCACGAAATGACAAGTGTCATTAGAACCAGAGAATAAGTTGACAAAATGAAGTCCATGATGAAAAAGCAGTTCTGGCCCTGTGCCAGTCAGTCACATCGCCTCTCACACACTGCTCAGTTCCCTTCTTTACAAACTAAAAGCACCCGTGGCACCACCAACCTGCACATTTCCTTTTTAGCAGAGGAAAGGAGGATTTTTGGGGGGCAGCCTTGAGAAATAACAGCATGAATGCCAACCTGGACAGCAGAAAGCTTTGAAGAAGGTGTTCACTAACATTTCGCAGAATCCCAGTACGGTGGTGGAGGTTGGAAGGGACCTCTGGAGATCATCCAGTCCAGCTCCACTGCTAAAGCTGAGGCACCTAGAGTAAGTAGCCCAGGATCATGCCC
Organism: Ramphastos sulfuratus; assembly: GCA_013399055.1. Taxonomy (NCBI): domain Eukaryota; kingdom Metazoa; phylum Chordata; class Aves; order Piciformes; family Ramphastidae; genus Ramphastos; species Ramphastos sulfuratus. The sequence goes on from WBNM01038879.1 coordinate 113,573, forward strand.
AAGCGGATTTGCAGTCTCCCCAGAAAAGCAGACTCCACAACCTCTCTGGGCAGCCTGCTCCAGGGCTCCAGCACCCTCACAGCAAAGTTCTTCCTTAAGTTCAGACGGAACCTCCTATGTTCTAGTTTGTGCCCATTGTCCCTTGTCTTGACACTAGGCACCGCTGAAGAGAGTCTGGCCCCGTCCTCTTGCCCGCCACCCTTCATCTCTTGCTGAGCATTAAGAAGATACCCTCTGAGGCCGCTCTTCTCCAGGCTAAACAGCCCCAGGTCTCTCAGGCTTTCTTCTTCACAGAGGTGCTCCAGTTTCCTTAGCATCTTTGTAGCCTCCATTGGACTATCTCCAGCAGTTCCCTGCCTCTCTCTCCTCCCAAGCTCAGGACACTTGGCTTCCTGCAGTCATACACATACAGCTGGGTGCTAGAATGAAAATTGCTCTACACACCTGTAGTCTGGGGTCTGCAGATCTGCATGTTTTAGTGGACTGGATCTGTAAATTAAGAGTTATAGATCACCTCACTGAGACTCAATCTTATAAACACCTCTTAAGGTTAAGTCAATGCTTCTGAAGCCATCTGGGAGGAAGCCTTACTCCATGCAGCCCCAAACCCCTGTAACATGAGCAAGTTGCCAATAAAATTTATCTGCTTTGCTATTTTTTTTTTTTGTTTGATTACAGAGTCTCTTTTCCGGCCCCTATTTCCATTGTCATTAATTTGCCTCCTTTCACATTATTTTTCATGCTTCATTCAACACTACAGTAGATGATTGTTTGTCACTACTCCCTGTGTGACTATCACTTTACCATGCTCTGAAGAACTAAATCAGCATTATCCAGGCCTGAGTACACTCACTCCTGTGTCTCTTAGAAAGCATTTCCTTTTGATATCACTTTGGCATATGGCAACCATATGTTTATCTGCAACTTAATTACAGCAGACAGGGAATAAATTAAATACAGACTAGAGGTTTGTTTTTAAAATGTGAGCAAAAATAGAATTAAATGAAAATGAAACCTTGGAAGAAACAGGAAGGGGCACATAATAAACACTCAGTGAAGGCAGAAGTTGCAGATGTTTTTTCTTTACTTTTTTTCTTGCTGGAGAAGAGATGAGTCTCGTCTCCATTATTTCTCTTTAAAATTGTTGAAAGTTTGTGAAAAATGATACCGCTCAGCACATTTACAAATCAATGTTTCTAATAGTAACAGCACCAAGGTACTTTATTCTGTGTCTGTTTCTGTAGTAAAACAATGCAATGGAAACTAGAATATGCTACACCAGAGCAGCTGAAAAGACTTGCAGGTTTGCTCCCCTTGCCTTCAGAGACTGGACTCCCCTCGTTGTCCCTAGGTTCCAAAGTGGCCTTCACCTCTCAGTGCTGCTGCCTTGGACAGAGACACCTGAAAATTACACTGGGTCATGTGCAAGAGGCTGGAAAGGTGCACAAAAGCCGGGAATGCTTCTGCTGCTACCAGAGCAACCTCAGTGCAGTCCTCTCAGATGCATCACCTGGGACTGCCTGCCTGCATGTTGCATGGCTCTCAAAATCCTCTTCTCCTTCTGGAAACAAGTCTGCCAGACTCGCCGATCAGTTTAATATGCAGAGAACAAGCTTGCTGTCTTCTACTTAGGGACAGTACACTTCCCATCACTCACTCCTGTATCAGATATTATTGACTAGCCACTTAAGAATCATTTTCTCTGAATTAGCCCAGGCTTTCTGTTTGACTTTTAAAAGCTTAAACAAGCCGAATTTTCTAGATAGAAATTTTAGATCTTATTTGTCATTTTTGCTAAGAGGGCTGTAAAGCCACTCTCTGCAGAGGTATCTGCACAGCTCCAAGCCCAAGATTTACTAACTGATTTGATTTTTGTGGAAAAGCATTAATACTGAAGCTGGGAGCTTCTTTTGGTGGAAATCCACAGTAAATCAGCAGAGCTCAGCAGTTCTGTTGCTCCTCCAAAAGTGTAATGACATAATAGTTGTCATTATATTGTGTTTTGAAACCTCTACCATACCTTTGCAGTTAAGTACAACTAAACACTTCTTGATGATAAACTAAGTGGAAATCAGCAGATATGTCTATTTTAGCCAAAGAGGTACTAAGCACTCAAGAACAGTACAGAGACAAAATTATGAAAGGAATGAGGATGCCACATTACAAAACAGCATGAAGAATGAACAACTGGGGAAGAAATAATCATAAGCCAAATTTTCAACAATCTGAAAGAAGCAGAGCAGAGGAGAGGCATTTTTAGGAGAGAAATTAGACTAAGTTTGTGTTTTCTTCCATTTAACCAGAAATAATTTACTTTATAGATCTTTAAATATCTTTCTGTATAGAAGATGTTGTCTTTTCTGATGGCTTAGCAAAAACTTTCAGGATTGCATAAAGCAATTTGGATTGGAAATACTACAACAGTTGACTACCAAGTGTGATCCAACTTGCTTTTTGTATAGTTTACATTATCAAGCTTGTCCAGACAGCACATTTTAATCACAACATAAACAAAACCCATCTGAATTTAGTTAATGAATTGGCTCTGAAGCGGTATTAGTTTTTCCCCCTCCAAGAATACTGATTCATTAAAAAAAAAAAAAAAATCAATTAAGAACTAGTTCATCTAAATAACCTGTGTTAAGCATCTATCTTTTTAAAAGCAGGACTAAAATGTTTTCACACAAAGAATTCATCCTCTGTTGATAATTTACTGTTGTGGTTATTTCATTGTGACTATGGATCAGGTAGAAGATAAAAGTGCAGAGTTAAGGACAAGACAACTACTGTTAATCAATAAAACCCCACTACCTTCTACATTTAGAACAGCTGCTCTTGAGGCAGTAACTGGAGTTCTTCGACGTGTGTTATCCCTAGTAAGATCAGGTACCTGCCTTGGATGATCAGGTACCTGCCTTTTCCCTTGACTTCATTATCCAGAGAGGCAGCTCAAGTAACCAGTTGCTAATTCTATAAATACAATACACTCAAAATATCTACTGCCAATTCTTGTGTGGCATCAGCACTTTCACTGCTCCCCAAAGTTTTTTTGTACTACAGACTCTGCTGAGAGAAACTCAAAGCAAGAAGCATGGCATACAGTAGAGGATAGAATAAAATAATCCAGTGAACTTCAGTTATTATTACTTATTAACGCTGTTTACCAGTTAATAGATCGAGCATAGGAAAGGCATTTGGAATCTTGCTCAAATAAAGGTTAGAAAACAGCCTTTCTGATTTAGTCTGGAGAGTAACTCTACTCCTTTCCATGTAGGCAAATATTTACCTTGCCTGGGAAAGACATGTATGTCCTTAGACCCACCTGCAATACATAAAATACCAGTTTTCATTTGTTACAAGGAGATATAAGCTGTTTAAGGGATCAATTTCTTGTCACATTGAGCAAACTGTCCAACAGTAGAGAGGGTTTTGGTCAACAAGCAGCTGTCAAAAATGTCTCTATTTTGGTATCTTCAGAAAGCAGCAGGTGTGCTGCGATCTTTACAGGACACCAGTGACAAAGGAGCAATCCTCCTTTGCACAAAGCCTTCTTGCAAACTTGCATTCAAGAATAAAGACATGCTCCCTTCCACGAATATTTGACAGCAGTGGATGAATGACTGCTCACAGCACAATTCTCTACTGCACATAGTAGACTAATATTCATATATTATACCTTGTACTATAAGGACCAGGTGCTCCCCTAAACACATGCAGATATGTATGCAAAACTCATTCTCATTCAAATTAATGCTTATTCTCACAAATAACATTGTGTTATATATTGTTGTTCCTGAGCATCAGAAAAAACTTTTAACATCAGAGTCCTGCACCTGGGAAGGAATAATAAATGGCACTAGGTTAGGAGTACTCTCCAGGGCTGCTGGAGAACAGCCCTTTGGAGAAGGACCTGGGAGTCCTGGTGGACCACAAGCTATCCATGGGACAGCAACATGCTTTTGTGGCTGAGAAGGCCAATGGAATCCTGGGGTGCCTTGAGAAGAGTGTGTCCAGCAGATTTGAGGGAAGTTCTCCTCCCCCTCTACTCCGCCCTAGTGACACCTCACCTGGAAGAACTTGTTTACTGCAAGAGTCACAGAGCACTGGAACAGGCTCCCCAGAGAGGTTGTGGAGTCTCCTTCTCTGGAAAGATTCAAGACCTGTCTGGATGAATTCCTGTGCAACCTGTACTAGATTATATGGTCCTGCTTCAGCACAGGGGTTAGACTCAAAGATCTTCAGAGGTGCCTTCCAACCCCTAACATCCTGTGATCTACATTAGGTGAAAAGGGAAGCTTTCTATAAAAACATATTCCATAGATATGTTAGTCTTTGCCACAATAGATGCTCTTTTAAATGGTTCTTCAAAGCCTTACATTCAACAACAACAACATAAAAAAAACCCCAAAAAACCACCTAACAGTTTACATTTCTCTGGTTATTAATGCTGATTAAGTTCCCTCACACATTCTGCTCACATGAAAACAAATATTAATATGAAATGCCAACATGCCTGTTGCTATCAACAAGAAAAGAAGCCAGTCTAGTTGAAAAGAACCTGGAAAGCTTTGAAACCACTTAATTCCTTTCATGTAATCCCCAAGTACAGTTCTTCAAATCTGGCTGTCAAAAGCAGGAGATTTCAGTTTATCAAACACATCCTTAGTATAAACAAGAGTGACAGAGGGAACATTCTTGAGAAGACCCAAGTATCTACGAGATTATATTTACATTGCACAAATCCATTTATAATTATTATCATTATTGTATATTTTAGGGTGTAGAATTTTCAGTCCACCAATAAATAACAGGCTGCCAAAAATGGTCAAATATCCACAAACTCTGATCTCCTAAATTATTTCAATAAGCAAGCAGCAAAACCCCCAAATAAAACAGAAGAAACAATAAGAAACTATCATTACACAGGTAAACTGTAACACTTAATTCCAGCTTCAGCTCTGCAGTATACTTTAGTCTAAGTTGTCTAAGGATGGCTTTGACACAGATATTTGTATACAGCCCAGTACAAAAGAATTTAGGGCAGTGGTGAGAATTCTTTAGTGTATCCACCAGGAGACATCACATGCAGCTGCCAAGCAAAAGGATATTCTTATGCTCCAGCTTATTTGGTTTTTAAATGCCAAAGTTGTAGTCACCAAGAATGTACAGTGATGTGTGTGTATAAATATTTGTTTTATTGCTAGGTAGTGCTACAATACAGAGCAGTAATAGCAACACTAACACTAGCTGCCAGTAATGCACTTTCAACGTGGCCCTGAGGCATTTCTTAGCTTGAATTTAAGTGGCTAGCACGGCACAAACAATTCAAACAGCTGCTGGTAACAACACATTTGATTCTTGTAGAAATCCAGTTGAAAGAGAATTAGTTAACACTACAGCTTAGCTTCCTCTTTGTTCTTTAGTTTTCAAACAATCAGTTTAATTCTCTTGTGTTTAAAGCTTGAAGGAAGTAAAGTACACGAAGATTCATGCATATAAACCCAGTGTAAGTTTAAAGCCTTTCTTTCACATTTGTATACTAACAAGATCATCACCCCCAGCCCAGCAGCCTAAAGCATGGATATGGGAGCATTGGTCCTCCAGTCCTCCCTGTGCTCATCCCAAAATCCTCCCCAAAGTCTCCCTGCAGCTACTGACTGTTTTCTGTACAAACCATGGCAAAATGCCACTGTTTAGCCAGAGCTACTGGTGACTCCAGCCAGAGTGACCATGGATCTAGATTGTTGAATGACTCAGGACTGTTGGAATTCGGTGTGTTTTGCAAAAGCACTAAGGCAGTACCGCGTGGCGTACAGCAGTGAGTAGCCTTGAGTCAAAATGGCATGTTCAGTGATCATGGAATGGTAGGAGTTGGAAGTGACCTCTGGAGATCATCTAGTGAACCCCTCTGCTAAAGAAGGTTCACTCAGAGCAGGTTGTCTAGGAATGTATCCAGATGGGTTTGGAATCTCTGCAGAGAAGATGCCACAACTTCTCTGGATGACCTGCTTCACTGCTCTGTCACCCTCACTGTAAATAAGTTTCTCCTTATGTTGAAGTGAAACCTCCTGTGTTCTAGCCTGTATCTGTCGCCTCTTGTCCTATCCCTAGCTACCACTGAGAAGAGCTCAGCCCAGCTCTTGAGAATTCTACCCTTTAGATACTTGCATGCATTTATAAGAGCCCCTCTAAGTGTTTTCCAGGCTAAAGAGCCCCAGGTCTTTTAGTCTTTCCTTCCAACAGAGATACTCCAGTCCTCTAACTGTCGTCATCATCCTCATCCCAATGCCCCGATCCTCTGGGTTATTGGTGAAGTCAGTTTAGGAAGCTGCAACTGATGTCAGGGTCTTTTCTATAGCTCAGTGAAAGGGCCATGCCCTTCAGGCTTTGACCTGCTGGCGTACACAGATCAACTGCTAATAGCATAAGCATATGATTGATTACTAATTCAATTAATAAATGCCATAAGACTGAGTACTCACCAGTTTTCACACAAAGTAACAGACATATTTTAAAAGATTTTATCATACCATTTAAATAAAAGCAACAGTGCAGACATTTCCAGCATCTTAATTCAGTAATAATTAATGAATTTATAAGGTATATTATAGATTATATTCTTGAGGTATATCAAAAAGACAACCAACATCGAATCATATGGGAAACACAAAAAATGCAATGTTGGATATTATTTTAAGTACATGGAACAAAAGGGAGAAAAGCAATAATAGCAAAAAGGAAAAGAGGAGAAAGGATAAAAAAGGCAAAAGGGGCAAGTAGAAGTGAGCAAAGAGTAAGATCAAGGAATTTGATAGTAATGGACGGATGAGTAAAATTAGTTCAAGAAAAAGGAAATTAAAGAAACAAATGAAAGGAAGATTTTGCATTCCTCTAACCTAAACCTGTAGTTAACCCCAGCTTGTACGAAAAGACAAGGATGTAACATTCAAAGGCTACATTTCCAAACTCAAGCCAAATGTCACAGCAGATCTGTAAGGTGTACACAGATAAGCCCCTTGTTAGGTAGAAGTTTAAGAGAAACAAGCACTATAATGTTACTTAAAAAGTAGCTCTGAATTGCTTCGATATTCATTTTTTTTCCCTTTAGAAAGACCTTTGGATGACTCTTGCACAACACACTGCACATTAACATTTGAGGCCTCCAGCACATTCTCCATCTTTGGCTTTTTCTATTTTTTCCCCTCTCCGTTTTGGACTCAGTTCTCTTGGTTAGCATTACTTGCAGCTGCCCCTGCCAGTGCAAAAGTAGCACTGTCTAGACTGTGTACATATTTACGCCTCTTAAAAATAATTCAAGTGATAGCTCCACAGCTCTTAACCCCCAAATCACCTTTCTCATTTCTAACCTATCCTACTCCCCTATGAATTCAGAATTACTGTGCCTAACAATTCAATCCTTATTAATTCCTAACATCTTTCCTGCTAATTTCAATGAGACAAAGATGTCACAACATTCAGTTATCAAAGTACCCACTGCGAATGGACCTTATAAAATCTCCCAACTTTCTGAAACAAAACCAGCAAACACTCCTGACAAAATCACATTGTCTAATATAAGTAAGGGCCATGAAATATATTAAAAAAAAAAAGAATTAAATATCAATGCTTACTCCAAAAATATAGTATAAACATCACACATGAACATGAACACACATGAACATCCTGGCTTCTCGGTGTAGTATGTAGTGAAAAAAACCCCACCTTTCCCAATCAGTCTATAGTAGCCTTCCAATTACCTGAAAGAGGCTACATGAAAGCTGGAGAGGGACTTTTGTAAGCACCTGTGGTGACCAGAAAAGGGGCAATGTTTTTAAGCTAAACAGGGTAAATTCAGATCAGACATTAGGAAGAAGTTCTTTACTATGAGAGTGACGAGACACTGGAACAGACTGCCCAAAGAAATTGTGGACATCTCATCCCTAGAAGTGTTTTAAGACCAGGATGGATGAGGCTTTGAGTGACCAGGTCTAGTGGGAGGTGTCTGTGCTCATGGCAGTGAGGTTGAAACTAGATGATCTTTAAAGTCTCTTCCAACTCAAGCTGTTCTATGATTCAATGAGTCAGTCACACAGATGAAATACTGCATCTTTTAACCTGTTTTCACCACTGTTGTTAGTCCCGATACCCTTCTTTAAGCTAGTGGTAAACATTTGGTACTGGAAGCAATTACATCTTCATTTTGTTCTGTAGCTAAACTCTGGTGACAACAGTTGCCATTTCTTCCCATTTGTCTACTGTGATTATTGAAGCTTAAGTCCATGCATGCCCACAGGACCAAACAAACACCATCCTTACTCTAATGCTCAGTACAGCTGTGCTGCTGGGAACAAGCTTACAGTGTGTTATCACAGGCAACACCCTGGAGCATTACTTGTCCTGCAGTCATTTGATGAGTTCTTCAGTTAACAAAGGAAAGGGAACACGAAGAACAGATTGAAATCACAGTGTGGAGGTAAACTGGCAAATTCTTTTTGAGCTCTGGAGGAAAATCAAGCACCACTAATGCATTCTTTCTACCAGACATGTTTACATGTGAGACAGAGTCACCTAGAGTGACACATCCCGTTGAAACTGATGACTTTTTGTTTGAGCCATCTCCCTCATCAAGATGACACAAAGGGAACCATGCTGGAGTTTCAGGAAACATGCAATTCCCAATTTGCATAGGTTTCTCCATATATAATAGATCATAAAGCAAGTATAAATAATCTCTTCATGAGATGTTTTCATCTTGGACTCAATCCTGTATTTTATACACTGGGGAATAACAGGTCTTTAGCAATGTGATAATCACAAACTCCAAATATGGTACTAACAATTAATGATAAAATTAGATATGCATACATGCACATCATACCTGGGTGTCTTGGCCATTCTTCCCCTTCAAACTCTCACTGGTAGTGTACTGCAAAATTGCTGCACAAGTAAATTTTTCCATTGTCCACTGATCCACCCAAACAAACCACTTGGTGCTACTGTTTGTAATGGGAGAAACATGAATCTACAAGCAAAGGCAATTAATCTTTAGATTTAAAAGGAAACCACAAGCAAGTTTTGTTATTTTCCTCAAAGTGTCTTCTTGCTCCAGTTGCCAACAAATCCTTCTTTCTGACTAAAAAGCTTCAAAATATTTGTGTCCTCAGTTTACATCTCCTTCCTGAGACAGTCTCTCAGTGGACAGGCATCTTGTTACTGTTTCCTACTTAATATGAAAACCAAAGTGAAAACATCTCAGGCAACAAACACAAGTGATGTAAGCGGAAAGCCACAGGAACCCAGCAATGTCGACCAGATGAAATCTCAAACCAACATTTTTATTTGTAAGACCAAGTATTTTTTAATCGTTATTGTTATTATTATTTTAGTGCTGACATAGTTTAGATGCCAACAGTACAGAGTGTTCTCTGTGGACACTTTCTTGTCATTTTGCTTGCATATGGAAAGTGCAACCAAACACAGCTAAGTAAATGGAAAGCAAATCATGGCTTTGGAAGGGGCAAACAAATGGGAAAAGATCATTAGAACAATTACATACTCTCATTTTTTGATGAAGTCTATACAAAGTGTTTTCATTATTGACAAAGTCATGCTCATTGTGTATATTTAAAATACAATTTTCTTTCTAGACTAATTTTACTCCAATCTTATTTAAATGGTTTCAGGGAAACACTGTTCACTTATGATATGGATGCCTATTGAAGAACACGGAACCATATTTAAGAAGCAATGGCAGTGAATGAATGCAAGCTTATAGGGGACTTCTATCTGGCTGTCAGGAACTTAGCAACTCCTCAGGTTGCTATGACCTTCAAAATCCTCCTTTGATCACCATTCTGAATTTCTCATAGTTTACAGGAGAAAATGATCTTATGAATGAAATAAACTGTGATCTCTTGGGTGCTGTTTTTGAGAAACAAGAACAGAAAGGAGAACTTTAAACTTATCAGAATGATATTAGTAAGGTGATGGAGCTTCCCCAGAACAGAAGATCTTACAATGTCTGAAAATATTATAGATTAATATTCTCATAATTAAATGGGCACTTGCCAAAAGTCAAGATCCAAGACTACAAACTCAGAGGGTTGCACAAGTATTTGTATAAATAGTCTTCAGCTTCTACAGAATTTGAGTACAACAGAAATTACAGATTTTATGCAAACTACGGCAAGGACAAAAATAAATTAAATTACTTCATTTGATGTCTTTATGCTACAAAATATGATTATCTCAGGAAAAAGTTAGAAACCTCAGAATTATATTGATGGATAACAATACTCAATATTGGCACATGAGAAAAACCAAATCCCAGACCAAGCTGGTTGGGCTGTTTCAGACACAAAGAGATGTTCAATTGCTGACTATTTTTGAAAAATACATGTCAGTAAGTAGCTGAATAGAAGTGTCAACATTTGAACCTGAAAAGAGAAGTGATACTATTCAAAAGGAAAGAGAGCAGGGCAGTGAAAGATCTACATATTTATATACCACAACCAGGGTTTTAACCTTACTTAGTCGAGGACAACTGGCTTGGAATACCACAGAGAACAGCCTCTAGACAATGAAATAATACAAATTGTACTACATTTCTTCAGTGATGCACAGTTAGGGACAGGATGTGAAACACTTTGGCTGCAAATGTCAGGTAGCTGCTGAAGGAAGGGTTTACGAACTACTTCCATCTGTTGTTTTTTTATATATATATATATATATATATGAAGAGAGAAAAACATACCTCAAAATTCATAGAATAACTTGACTTGGAAGGGACTTTAAAGATCATCTAGTTCCAACTCCCCTGCCACAGGCTGGGACACCTCCTACTAGACTGGGCTGCTCAAAGTCTCATTCAGCCTGGTCTTAAAATGGTGTTGTGGGCTGGACAGAAACATAAGCAAGAGGCACTGAGTTGTGGCAATAATTAGTGTCTGGAAAAAGTTAATATTCCTGAATATTTTATATTCACTTCAGAGAAGAACTGGAACAGAGATTCAGTTCCAGCTGAAACGCCAGCTTTTTTATGTAAACAGATCATACCTATATACATCTCGTACTGCAAATTTAGCTTTATTCCCACATACAGAAATCCTCAACACTTTTTGCAATATATTGCTAATGTTTTTAAGTATGTGAGGACAATCTGGTTTTAATATCTCTTAAGGTTTCAGGCATAATTTTTTCCTTCTCTCTTTTTTTTCCTTAAGGGTATTGGTGACCACTGATTACAAGGAGGAATGCAAGTAACTGCTATAGGTTTTTAGAAATGCAGTGTGCTGCCAATCCAAAATTCCTCTTCTTATGTTTTGTGCTGACTTTAACAGTTGTAAATTTTTTTTCCCCCCCATTGTAATTTTTTTTTTACCAACTATAAACTGCTGTGTTATATAAAAACACCCCAACACATCAGAAATTGCAAAGTTTAGGTTTCCACCTTTTTCTCTGACTGAAACCACTCAGCTGTAAAGATTCATTATGACAACTAAGAGTAAAGCAATTTAAAAAAAAAATCATTACATTCTATTATTTAATTGGAAGGTTAAAAAGAATGCTGCTGTGACCTTCATTGAGATTTCCTTTGAAATTCCTGAACAAACAAGAAATAGCTTTAAATTCCTGAACTTGGATGTGAGTTTTGACTCACACAAATAATATTTTTATCAGTGCTTTAGGAATAAATTAAATAATGGTTCCAAGTTCGGTTGGAGAGAATGACTCCCAAGCCCTTCCCTAAACAGCACAGGAGGCATGAGGAAATGTGCATTAATGATAATGTGAGAGAAAGCCATTAAAAGTAAAGATGACTGGAACATTGCAGGCTACAGAATGCACTCCTTTCTTCGTACCAGGTGAGACATGGTACCAGGTGATAGAGTGCAGAGTTGTGGGGTTTCTTTCTCCAGATAAGGAAATTTATAAACTGTATGCTAAGATATGCACTCCTGTGGCTACTGCTCACCTGTGGCACCACTTAGAAGATATCATGAATGATTTCAGAACACCAGAGATAACAGGAGAGAACTCTATATGCAGTGGACCCACCCTAATCTGTCCTGCCATTAATCAAACTGCAACATGAAAAGGCAGAATATTGCAGATAAAAAGGGAGAAAGGGAGTATCAAGTTTCTTCTTGATGCTCAAAGGAAAAATTGACAGAACAACCATATTGTGACCACTAAATAAAGGTCTAAAGTCTGCAGAACTGGGTCAAGAAGGAAGCTATAAAATTTGGCAGGCTATTTATTTTTAAGTGTTTGAGGGAAAAATGGGAGGAAAAGGAATAAAGGAACAGAAGGTAAAACAAATAATGTGATCGGAGCTGTTTGGGGGCATCCCAGAATTAGTGTCCACAAAATGAAGACTCTATAAACTTGTTCCAAACACTTAAGTTCCACAAAAGCTCAAGTTCTCAGAATCCATAAAAGCCCACAGGTCTATCATTTTGGGCTTTTGTGTACAGATCACAGAAATGGTCTGTCAACACTTGCTTCAAAAATAAGGAGATACTTATGTTCTCCACTTATACAACTGGCATATTTTCAGTCATCATTTTCTCTGTTTTACTCTCAAATCATAGCAAGGGGAAAAGAGATCTCCAAAATTTGCACTGCATGGCTGCTGTATACACTGTCTGAACCAGCATAACTTGGCAACTCATCACTAGCTAGGAGTCAGCCCTACAAATAATCCTGACTCTAAATTCAGAGCCAAGAGTAGTCAATGAAAGAGCCAACAAAGCTGGCATGAAAACACATTGCCTTTACTCTAACTCTTGTTTAGTACACATGGAATATCAAAACAAAAAGGTTATGCACATCTCTTTGCAGCAGAATTGATTTTATTTTTCTTTTAAAGCCTACCTAAAAGGTATCTTCAATCATGTTTTATAACCAAGCATACTATATACCCTTCTGAACTACTTCCAAATTCCTTAGAGTTTGCTGACTATTAATAGACACGAGAAACTGGTTCTGCCTGGGAAATTCTCAAGTAGTTTTGCAATATTAAACCGAGTACAAAGCACAGTTCTTTGTGGAGGTGCACCACTGGGAGGGTGGCAGATACGTTTTTTCTGAATGGCAGCTAGGCATTGGAACTGGCAGACAAGAGCAGCTGGTGAACTCTGCACCTGACAATCTCCAAAAGAAACTGAACAAAAATTTGGTCTGAATCAAATCTTCACCCTGCTTTGAGCAGCAGGTTGGACTAGATGACCTACATGACCTTCCGAGTGCACCCATACAGCAATTTAAGAAGGTAATCTAAGCAACATTGCAAATTATCAGCAGCTGTCTAAAATAAATGCATTTCTTCCTCCACCCTGATAACCTAGGTTATACCTATCATTAAATTGTCTCAGTGAAGGCTACTCCTATTCATGTCTCTTCTTTGACCACTACACAGATAAAAGATTACAGTTTTAAAAGCTGTAGAACTGAGCTTTCATTGTCTCCATCAGCTGTGATCATTAAGGTACTTCAACTCCTTTTCCTATACTCAGATTATTCTCTCAAATTTCCACTTTTACACTGACCAGTCCCAGATGTTTGACTTCTTAACTTTGCTTCAAAATTTTTATTTTGCCTTTTAAGATGTCCTCCGTTCAGCCTGTTGGCTTTCTTGTGTGGATGAATTATTACACTTCAGGCATTTTCAAGACAATTAAGAAACAGATATTGTTCATTGTCTGTTTTAGCATGCTCCATGTATTTAAGTGGCCTTTCAGACAGGATTTGAAAAACCTGTAAGTAACTTTCAACATCACAGATTCTATTATATTTACTTATATGCTAATTTTAGCCCTCCTCTGAGATTTAGAACAGAGCCATAGCAGTGAATACCACTCCTTCCACCACTCATTCCTGCAGAACAAAGCAAAACTGATAAAAAGAAAAATACCAATAGTGCTTTGAAAGGAAAAGAGGCTACTTATGCTTTCAGGTAATTCAGAGAAGTTAGAATTTGATGTGGAGAAGTTATGTAGAAAGCTATACTTAGAGGCCAAAGAAAAAAAAGTGGCAAAAAAAGATTCCCTTTATCACTCACTTTGGAAGTAATTCTGTAAGATTAGAAAATACAATTCTGTAGTTCATAAATATCCTTGTATTCCCTCCTGGTAGAGGAGTAGATATCACAAGTAGACAAGTCTTATCTGTCATTATCCTCTGAAGAAATGACTGCAAACATACGGATGCAGAGGAGAGCAATACGTTACCAACGTTATATGTAGCTCCAGAACTCTCTGTTGGGATCTCTTGAATATGTGTTCCATCTAAACTCTGTGCTTCAGTTCATCCTGTGCCAAGAACACTGACACTTAAGGCATCCAAGGCTATGGTTACACTGCCCACTGAGGTCAACAAGTTCTGATAGTAGAAAGAAATATCCTACTGTTGCCAGAACTTGGCTGCTTCACAGTATGGAGATAAGGTGCATTCATATGATAGCTGAAAAAGCTGAAAAAGATTCTAATTCTTTATTTAATTTTTACTTCATGTGGCAACAGATCAGAAAACCCCATTTGCCTTTAGCTAGTGGGATCCTTTATGTTCACAGCACTGAGACTTCGATCGGTGTTTGAAAAGATGATCTTCTGAGGGTGAAATAGAAAACAAATTTATATTAACTGTATTGAATTGCTTAAAAGCCTCTTTTCAGTATTGGTTGCTACCTAATGGGTACAGTCAGGGGTGTCATAAAGATCTTGTTGCAACCACTACAAACAAGCCTGATGTCAACCTACATACTAATCCTGTTTTTTCTCACTGAAGATTTCCTTAAATAATTTCCCCTTGGTAACTTGAGTAGAGTTAAGAGGGAAAGCCTTGTCCCTCTACAAAGAACAAGCTCTAAGAATGTTAGGGGTTGGAAAGGATCTCAAGATCACCCAGTCCAGCCCCGCCACTAATGAATGCACACCTAGATCAGATTACCCAGGATCACAATGTCCAGGTGTGTTATGGAAGTCTACAGAGAAGGAGACTCTAGGCAGCCTGCTCCAACACCCTCACAGTAAAGATTCTCCTTAAGTTCAAGTGAAACCTCCTGCATTCTAGTTTGTATCTGTTGCCACATGGCCTGCCACTGGCCATCACTGAGAAGAGACCAACCTCATCCTTGTGACCTCCACCCTTTAGATATTTCTGTGCACTGGTAAGATCCCTTCTCCGTATTTTCCAGGCTAAAGAGCTCCAGGTTTCTCAGCCTCACCTCAGAAGAGAGATGCTCTAGTCCCCTAATTATTCTCATGGCAGATAAAGAGATCAGCCTAAGTTTTATGAAGAATCCATGCCAGAGGCTCCAGGTTTCCACATTCATTTCACACAACCCATGGCTCTTGCTGAAGACATTAAGTGCTCTGGGGGCAGCCTGCTGTGAGATTTGAAACATAGAAAAGTTATTTTCATTATCAGTCACTACTGTTTACTGTTGGTCTTTTCTCAAGGGACACAATTCTGCATTAAGGCATCTTAACAGACAAGGACATTAATACTACACCACTCATGGCTATGGGCTAGATGGGCATAACATCACTGAGAGCTGAAGCAGATATTGGCAACTGGCTGTGCTGGCAGAGAGAATTGTTCACATAAACACTGTAAGTGTTAGATCCCTGAGAATACTGCAGTGTTTCTCCCTCAAGCAGAAATTACCTTAACTGCCTGTGTCTGAAATAACTTGCAAGATTATCCTAGTCTGGCTTGTTAGCTGAACACAGTGTATTTCATTTGTAGTTATGATGACAAGCAAGGCTGGATGGAACATTTGAATGTACACAATATCAAGCGATTATTTAATTGTAAGTCTTACGTACATTTAAACCTTATTGGAAGGCAGCAGATGATGTCAATTTTCAGGTAGTACTACTATAAATTAAAACACTCAGACACTCCAGATACAAGATAAACATGGGTAACTCTCTTTAAGAGTTCCAGATTTAAGGATTTACTAGAATTCAGTGACCTGAGATTCCATACCCAAGGCAGTTGCATTAAATCAGAGCTTTACATGAGCTGGCTCTTGTGTCCTAGATAGACAGGCTTTCTGGAGATGTGTGCTTGAATACTATCAGAAGACGGTCCTGAGACAGAGATTAGAAGCATAAAAAGCAGCATTTAAATATATAGTGAGTGAATGGTGTCACTTGGGTCTCTACTAAACACACCATCATTTAAAAACACAAAGGCCTATATAATCATGAGAAGATGATCTGATCAGCTATTCTTTACCTCAGTTGTGCTAGAAGAAATGTTGTCCTGTTGTTTAAGTCGCCCTTTCCAAAGCAATGCTTTTAGCACAGGTACTGAACTGTGCTATCTCCTTTCAGATGCTAGCTCCATTTATTCAGCATAATATTCTCCATTCTTTTTAAACAGCTCCAGATAAACTACAGAAGAGTAATTTTTCTCCTTTCATGTTGCAAAGAGAAGCCTAGTAGGAACTGAATGACTATTTTAAGGGACAATATGTTTTCCCAGTATCTTTCCACCACACATCGGCTACCAATTATGGTTAACTCAATGGTTATACCAGTCCATGACTATCTGTCTGAACATTCTTCAGAGTATGAATTCAAGCAAACAACAAAATTTTTATGTCAGAAGAACTCAGACGACTCCATCTACCAGGTAAATTTGTCATTTCTGAAACTTAGCAGACTCATCAGCTCATCAAACACACACACTCTGCAGAAGCGCAGTCTGGGACTGAAGGAAAAGGCTCTGCTGGCACACGAAGGACTTGTGGTAAGGTACCATTACTCCTTCCCTTCCCCCCAACTCAGTTCTCATATTTGGATTACTAACTTCACTGCAGCTTTTGCAGAGCTCTGCTTTGGGATCATGTTTCAGGATGTAATTAGCCTTACAAAAAAAGGATGGGAAAATGCTTCGGACATTTTATTTTCCATACATAAACTACAACTTATGGTGAAATCACTGCTGTTTAAGTGGACAAAAGAAAAAATTTCTGTGCTCAAACTTGAACAAAAAGGTTTGCTGTTTATTGATTATAAGATGTAGGGGCAGGAGTGAACTAAAAAATAGGAACTGAAGAAAGAAGTTCTGATTTTCACAGAAGCTTTTACATTAAGGTCATGTCTGCCAAAATGTATTTGCTCTAAAATAATATAGATGCATTAAAATCACTCCACTTAAAAGCTAAATTTCTAAATACATAAACCATAACGGAATAAAATACACATTTCTCATGTATTTTTAAAATATTTGATTTTCCTTATGCAGCTTTTAAGTACTGAAAGAGAATTTCCAGCTGTGCCTTGTCAGCCTACGGACCAAAGATATTGTGCTGCTTTTCATTCTCCTTAAGAGAGCTTTTTAGTTCTCCGAGTAAGAGTATTAGCTGATTCTCTGCACACAGAACAGAGCAGCACTTTGTCCCCAGGGAAAGAAGCTATTTCAGACTTAACTAAGGAATCATCTAACATGTTTCAACAACCCTTTCTGTTTCTCTGTTTGTTTTAAAGATATCACTCTGATTTTGTTTCATTTGCAACTGGAGACTAAATGACACCAGGCAGAATCTGCTGTTAGGTTAGATTACAAGGTAAAATGTTTTACATTTTAAATTACTGCTTAAAGCATGGTTATGAATGGCTTAAACTACTCGTTAACTTTGCAAATATGTGTGAAATAATATTAGCTGTATTTAGCAATACGTGAACATGAATGCTTTTCTGGATAAACTATGCAATACAAGTTGATCTGCTGTTTGTTTGGAATGAATGTTTGCCACGTACTTCAAGCTTAAATTAACTGTAAGTGCAATTAGTTGTGTGGGGATGGCTAAATGTAACTCGTTTCTATGCAATAAATTTAAAGAGGATGTGAAAAATCTTGGTAAATCACTTTAACTCCTGTGTATCGTAAAATATAACCATGACATCTTAGAAACAAGTTTGAATTTAGCCTGAACAGATAAAGAGAGATTATTTAATAGATTTTGATGCTCTGGTGTTTCTAAAGGGTCACTACTTCAAAAATTAACCATTTCCTTTAACTAAATAGCAAAATGACAGATACTGAACTTACTGAAGATAAACATTTTGAAAGCTACGAACTTCTGAACACATAGCATTATAAAAGTGAAGGTAATAAAGATGCTTCCACATACTATGCATGATCTGAACATTTATAAGTAGAATTAAAAGATGTACAGCAATGCAGCCATGTTGAGAGTATCTGGCAACACAAAATTAGTGTAATTTCATTATATTATCTCTCTATAATTTATTTTGATATGTGGTCTTATAAAACTTTTATGAATGTAATATGTTGAATTCTCCCCCAATCAAAAGTTGGCTGGCACTGTAATAAATACAACTTCCTTATAAATACTCTGAGGATTCCAGTCATGGGCAGTAAAGGGCCAATGCATGTAAGGCCTTTTTCTGGTATGACATTAACAGTATGGGCCTTAAAATGTGAGCCAGCAGTCAAGTAAACCAAGGAAAGAAAGTCCCAAGTGTAGCTCAGTATTTTGCATGCAAGGAACACTGTTTGGTTCAAAGTAGCAGCACTAAACTTTTAGTAGTGAAGAGTTAACTTGGCATGAAAACATAACATTTAAATTCATATATATAAACAGGATTAGTTTATAAAGACATATTATTTGAGGGAGATGTTTTCTGGTTTGTTTTTTTTTTTTTTTTAATTTGCAATTAAAAAGTAATGAAAAAAACGTTTAATTTAAAAATATTTAGTATGGAGTTTTACTTGATGCTGAAGTTAACAGCAACCCACTGTGACATTGTTTGTACAGCAGATGTAATATAATTCACCCTGTATTACCTCCTGACTTTCAGAAATACATGCATAGAGAATGGAAAAATATTTCACCCATGCCATCATATGCTTCTGGTCGCAAGAGGAAATGGTTAAAAGTAAAAAAAAAAACAAAACAAAACCAAAACCATAATGTAGCAGCATTGCAATGACACAGCTATGCTGTTGTTATATAGTGTATATATAGCTGACCATAATTAAGATGTAACTAATTCAATAGAATGAATGCACATGTTCAAGACTTGTTGTTGTATATTAACTTTTCTTTGTGTGTTTCATTCAAATTTGAGGAACAGAAGTTTAGTGTGTCATTTTATAGCCAGTCATTATCATGCAACTAAGCCAGAAGCCAAAAACACTGGGTCATTTGTCCTGCAGGCTGAGGTTCTAAGAAACAAGCACTTTCTGGAAGAGAACTGACAGCATCAATGCACAGCACAAGCTTCTGCATCTATTTGATCTGTTAAGTAGTAGTAATTTCTGTAAGGAAATGGTCAGTATAAAGCCTGTAGAGGATTTGGAATAACTGATATCTAATGGGTAGAAAGCAGTAAGCCAAAGTCTGGATTAATTTCAGAACTCTCAAGTCCATCAGACATTATGTGGATTTGTGAGAGACATCTCAAATTCTCTACATTAGTTTAGCTTAACAAAATTCTGCAATTAAAAAAATCAAAATAGTTGACCACCAGCTACAATATTAAAAAGAAATGAAACCTAACTGTTGTAAGCTTATTTACTGCCAACTTCCCATTTCAAAACACACACACACAAACAAAAAAAGCACGCGGAAAGCACAAAACCCATGCAATCACATGCCTTACGTTAAACAAAAATTAGGCAACTTGTGCTAAAACCTGTTGTGTAAATCAGAAAATACCAATATGTACAAACTTGAAAAAAAAACCCTGATTCAGGTAAAAGCACAGTTCATGTTCCTGAAATACTGTCCTGTATTTATACACTATAATTAACTATAATAAGACTAACCCCAAAGTGAAAGACTACATATAAGGCCAGCTGATGAACATTAAGAAAAGTATTTTTTAAATCTCCTTAAGACTTCCTTAAAGAAAAACCATGGACATGCTCTAAGTCTTGTCTTGGACACAAAGATTAAGTGCTCTAAGTCTCAAGTTCTTCAGCAATTGTCTGCATCAGAACAATAGCAGTGTCTGCTGTCTCAGCTGAAACAGGCCACAGGACAAGAATGTTTCCTTTTTGAAAGAGTTTTGCCAAGAGAGCTATTACAAACCATTAACGACCTTGGCCATGCACAGTCTCGTTTCCACACTGGTATAGCCATTGCTGGATATGTTTTCTATGCATATTCCTCAAACCCTGACTGCTCTGTTTTGGAATGCCACCTATTGGTAACAGTAAATGTAATTCTTATGTCAGAGTAAGAACGCTTAAGCTCTATGGTAATTTTTAATCTCTTAGAAAGTAAATGTAGAACACAACTCATTATAGATCAACCTTTTTGAGAGTACGTACACTTAAAAACTTCCTCTAGAAAAGCAGGTGTGGGATGTCACAAATAGCAGCTTCTCTAAGGGCTTCTCTACTGCAGAACTAAAAGGGTTCTGTTAAAGAGGTGGATGACTAGAAATGGAAGCAAATGCAACATCTCTTTTAATCTACGGAGATTGTGACAAACCAAAAGCACATCAGAAATGAATTTGGCATTTTTCTGTTCCTTTGACATTCCCATAAACAGAAGTTACAATAACCTGGAAAAAAATATAAGTGAAGAAACACTTTACAGGTCCCAAGAACTTCCTTGGAGGAAGCAGTAACAATTGCTAAACTACAAATGCCTGGTGGCACTGCACATCTAAACTGAAGCAAAGCCAGATTCAAAGCTAGCATCTATCTGAATATGACTACTGCTTATAAAGGCAGATAATCACTGAACTACAATTGCTTACTTGAGCTCTCGTCAATTTCTTTCTGAGGGGCAGCTTGGTTATATTGACCAGACATGCTTTGAAAAGTGCATCATGTGACTAACACAATCTTAAAAGCTCTTTAGGTATCTAATTTTCTTCTTCTTCTTCTTTTTTTTTTTTTTCCCCATTCCAGGATACTTTGAGGCACACAAAAAAAAGGTATTCACATCATTAGTCTATTATTTCCTGCTTGTCTCTCTCTGCATTGATTTTTCTCAAAATGAAAAGACTGTCCATCTGAGGAGGCAAAGGAGGAGAATGCGCAACAGAGGATTGAGAAGGAGCTCTTCAGCAGGGCACAGGCTCCCACAACAGCTGAGAATTAATCCTCCAGCTCCTATGGCTGCAGTACCTCTTATTAACATTGATGATGGTGTTATGGGAGTATTTGACTCCCTCATAGGTTTGGGTGGACAGGAATCTAGTTACAGCATCTTACCAGGTAAGAGTAAAGCCCCTCGGCTACTCAGAATGGGACAATATTACTTTTGATTTCAAATGAAACCTATAAATTCATGAAAGCTCTATTTTAGCTCTGCTTGCAACACATGCTGAAATAAAACTTCTGCCTTTTATTAGAATTTTGTGGTTAGCATATGAACCTTGTAAATTGACTAAGCTTAAGTCTTACAAAGAATAGCTCTGCT
The DNA here is from genome assembly GCA_013399055.1 of Ramphastos sulfuratus. Lineage (NCBI taxonomy): Eukaryota > Metazoa > Chordata > Aves > Piciformes > Ramphastidae > Ramphastos > Ramphastos sulfuratus. The sequence continues at coordinate 134,991 of WBNM01038879.1, forward strand.
ATGAGAACAGGCTACAAGAGTTGGGGCTCTTCAGCCTGGAGAAGAGAAGGCTTCAAGGAGACCTTATTGTAGCCTTCCCATATCTGAAGGGGGCTACAGGAAGGCTGGGGAGGGACTATTTACTAGGTCTTGTAATGACAGGAAGAGGGGTAATGGGTTTAAACTTGAAGAGGGGAGATTTAGACTGGATGTTAGGGGGAAGCTCTTTACAGTGAGAGTGGTGAGGCACTGGAACAGGTTGCCCAGGGAGGTTGTGGCTGCTCCCTCCCTGGAGGTATTCAAGGCCAGGTTGGAGGAGGCCTTGAGTGACCTGTACTAGTGGGAGGTGTCCCTGCCTATGGCAGGGGGTTGGAACTAGATGATCCTTGAGGTCTCTTCCAATCTTACCATTCTATGATTCTATGAATTCCACTTTGCCGGGTAACAATAATATTTTCTGCAATTTTTTCGCATTCTTACTACTTCTTAACCAATAACATTTTTTGTTGGGGTATTTTCATAATTTGAAATGTGTAGCAAGTTAAGGCCATTTGGAAGACCTTCTTGCTCCATATATGTCCTAAGTCAATGAACATTTCCTTGAGGCTCTGACACCAATATTACCAGTGTTACTTAAAATAGATTTAAGTTCTGTTGGTGTATTTTTGAAAAGCAGCATTCAACCTATGTCTATGTGTAGCATTTTGGCAATAATTCTCTACTTTGTAAGCAAATTAATAACACGGTAACAGTTGCAACATGAAACTAACCTTACAAACAAGAACTTTATGATGGAAAAACTAAGCTAAGAGAGGAAAAACTCACTCACTCAACACAAGATCACTCTTATGTTCCATCTATACTGAGAACCTGGAATACTTAAATAAGAAGTTCAATAGCATGATTTACATAAAACTGGACTTTCTGGTGATCTGGAGGTTTTCACATTGTGGCACTAATACGTATTCTGTGGTTTTTGAAGATGTAGCGAGGAGGACTTGATGTCTTAACAAACAAAAAACACTATTTACTTGATCTTTACTGAAACCTGCCATGGTCATTGTACCAGGCCTTTCTACAGTCTACTAAAAGGATGCAAGACTAGACAGAGATTGAGAACCAACAGTTGTTGGGTGTTTCCTTGGTCCTTAGTGCAGTAAAGGGAGAAAGAACTCTCATCTAGAATGCTTGTGATTTTATGTTCAATGTCACAAACAGGAAATTAAAACTCACAACAGGAAATTAAGATTCAAAAGGTGTCTAAAAATAGGCATTCATTCTGAAGAGAAGAAATCCTGAATACTACTCTCAGGATTACCCAGTTTTGAACCTCCAGTTATTAACCAACTGAAAGCCACTGAGGTGTTAAAACACATAATTTCTTTTCACAGAAAGAAGTTCAAAGATTGGAATTGCGAGGAACCAATACAGGGTCCTGTCCATTCAATAGCTAATAAATACACATTCTGGGCCAGGACCAAGAGGTCGCACACTGAGTAAAATCATCTTATGCTATATTCTGAATGTTACAAAACACTAAGAATGCTCTGATTGACACTGTTCTACATAAAAGGATCATAATCTATTTTTATGAGCAAAAAGTTAAGCCTTTAAGTGTGACACACAAAAGGTACGACCACTAGGTTAAAAGGTCTCAATTTACATGGTAAAATACATTTTATTCACAAAGTCTATCTGTTGTGAGTCCTTACTTTCAGAAAGGCTGAATCATTTAAAATCAAATGTTTTTAAGTAGGTGGTTTTAACGAGGAAAGTAGAAAGAACTCTTGATCACAACATTTCTAGTGCGTACTACAACATTAGTCTTATAATGCACACTACTAATGTCAACCCCTTAATTTAAAAATATTTTTTAAATGAAACAGAGTAAAATACCACATAAATTGCATCCACTCCATGTAAAATATTCCAGCCTCCCTGTCAGAGATCATCAGTCATGCTGAAATAATGCATAGTTCTCCCCTTCCCTGCCCCTCTTGTTTCTATCTGGACTTGCATCCAAAAGCTGAGCTAAAGCCACTGAACTCATTTTACTTGGAACTCCATGCTGAATTTACACCATATTTCCAAAGGTTAAAAGTCCTATGCTCATCTGCCAAAGACTTCAACCACAAGGTATTTTTTTAGTCTAGCTTTTAAAGTTCAAAATTTTTTCAAGGTAATGTCAGATTTGGAAAAAAAACCAGATCCTGTTAAATAATAGAACACTATTATTAATCATACTTCACAACAGAAGAAGTTTAATTTTCCTTCTCCCAGCTACTTATTTTACTGTTAGTAACCCAAAAAAGTATTTGCAGATATCATATGCAAGATAAAAGCTAATACAGCTAAAGAGAAGTTTAACAGTAACTAGACAGATCTCCTTCCTCTTTGCAAAATAAAATCACATGGACCATTTAAAAGAAATCAAACAGATCACCACAACATAAGAGAGTTTTCAGATGTTTGTCCATCACAGACTACAGCCTGCCCATTAAGCAGTGCAGAATAGAATGTGCACTATATCTAATCACTCTCAAACCTCACTTTTCCCTGCTTATACCACCATACTGAAGTGAAGGAGCATCTCAACAGTCTTTACTGAGTGTCAAAGAGGTTGTGTTTATTCCAGAGTGCAAAGAGCAGCTCTGCAATGCAATTAAAGGGTAACTCTCTGCCTTTGAGTGCACATGCTTGTACTGTCTAAGTAACTCTCATATACATAAGAAAAGAGATAATTTGTTAAAGATTCTGCAGAGGCCTGATAACCCATATTTTCATGCTTAATCAGACAAAATTTGCACCAGTTTCAGATTCAGACCAGTAACTAAAACAAAATAGAGAATTTAAGGAAGCACAGAAGAATTTCCTTCTCAAGCCAGCTGAAATTTTATTGTTTAATATGAGAAAGTGTAGTGTTCTATTTGTGTTTCCTTTGGAGAGTATTTAAAAGGAGTATTGTGGCTTTCTGGCAAGCACATAAAAACCAGAAGTCAGGATCCAGCAAACAGCTGGATTACCAATACCTAGGTAGAATGACAAGCGACTTACTGCCAACTAACATTTGGCATGGGCTAACTCAGTTAACATGGCTTGAGTTGATTAGAGTACAACTTCATGTGGCTGAAATGATGCATAGATATCTTGTAACTTTGAAAAAAAAACAAGATGCAATTATTTAAAAAGATTAATTTTCCCTGTTTTCCATTTTAAGAGTCACTTAAATCAAGAGTCTTTTCAAAATGTAAGGAGTACAGAGGGCTATCCAGACAGGATGATCTTAATGATTAATATTTATTACAGAAAACAGGTTTGTAGCCAACAGTCATTAAAAAGAAGGGCAAAGAATATCTTTGTTATGAAGATGATAGTAAGACTTTCTTGAAGGACTTGGCAAAATACCTGATTTTGAGTCAAATATTAATTCCAGAGACGTTTCAACCCAAATATTTACAATCTATTTGTCAGGATATTTGGAAACTCTCCTGAATATTCTTCCCTTTAAAACGGAACAACCAAGAATAGCCTGGGGTGGGGTATGAGAAAAATAAACCCTGCAAACAATCCCTCAAAAAAAGATCTATCACAAACGAAATCCTCTTGCATATAAATTCAGTTGAGGTAAGCTTTTTTCACTGTAATAAACAGTCTTCATCTGAAGCAGGAAGTCAAAGGGGGTTTTTAATTTTTTAAAAAACATTTATCTGCAAGAAACTACAAAGTTACTTGAAGATGGATTATCAGCCTGAAACAAACACTTCAGCAATTAATTCTTACATTAATTAGAAAGAAAAAGGTGTGTAGAGAGTACACATTCTCACAAGTTTGCTCAAAAAGAGGAAAAGATTTGGATGGAATGAAGAATCTCAGCCTTGGCTTTCCTTCTCTCAAAAGACCCAAAAAAAAAAAAAATTTGGGGGTAATAAAAAAATTACCTTCTTTTTTTCCCTTCCTCAAAAAAAAAAAAAAAAAAAAAAAAAAAAAAAACCAAAAAAAACGCATCATGTTAAAGCACAATGTTTATCCTGGAGTCTGGATCAGATCTACCCAGGGAAACTTTTGCTGAGGTAGGATGCGTGACTGGAAGGAAAGAGAGAGTTGGAATAGTTTCCTTCTCAAGTCTTTACACTCTCTTGCCTACTGCATATCCAAGTATAGGTTACAAAATAAATCCCTTCAGCATTTCTTTCTGAAAATTTTGGTAGATTCATATCCTTTGGAGACAAGATATTTATTAGCACAGGTTATTCAACCTTGCTACTTTACCATTACAATTTTTTTTCCCAATAAAGCAAGTTAAAGGGAAGAGGAGATGTTTGCCATCTCACCAGCCATTACAGAATGGACTTTACTCCCATCAGGTTCAGGAACATTCGCTGTAAAATGAATATTGTTACCTTCCCAGACCCACATAGCCTTAACAAAACTTTCTCACTTTATGTGCAAGACCTTATAAAAGATATCTAGTGCACAAAGGAGAAACAGAGGAGTTTCTGGAAAAAGGTATTCTCAAGTTCTGCATGATTTATTTATGTGCTACAGAGAACTTCTGCTTCTTCCTCAGATGCATCTAGGCACAGCTTTGACTGAGATCTGTGATTTCTGGAGGATCTGGAGGAAAGAGGAGATGCCATGCAAAAGACCCTCAGAAACTCACCATCTAGACTTAATTTCCCCATTTTAGGAATATCTTTTATCCTGAATAATTCAAGTATTTTTCCTAAAGACAAAGCTGGTGATGGTCCTCATCAGCTGGCTAGGAAGAGGAGAAATGATCTATTCTGACAGCTGCCTGAAACACAGGGAGCAGACTCTTAGAGGGACTGAGAAGCTATGAGCAGGTAACAGCTACATACACATTAATTGTGGGCCTCCCCCTGAACTGCCTGCACAGCTGAGAGGCCAAGAACTAAGCAGAGATCACAGACCATAAATAAGCTGAAGAAAAAACAGCTCTGCAAAATAAGGAATAAGATAGTTCAATTAGGGAGTATTTTACAGACTTTCAATGTGAAAACACAATAGTAGAGCTTCTTCTCAAAGTTTTAAATAAACGCTGCTGATTTTATTTCAGTCGAATTTATTTAACTCAATTTTTCTGTTTTCTTTTCTTAGGAAAGAAGGGGCACTGCACAGCTAATGGGATGATTATGTATGATAAAGCAGTCTGGTCTCCCAAGCCATGCATTACCTGTCTCTGTTCAAAAGGAGAAGTGATATGTGATACAACCATGTGCCACCCTCTAAAATGTCCCCAAACAATTATACCAGCAGGAGAATGCTGCCCAGTTTGTTCTGATACTGGTACAGTACACCATTATACTTCTACTGTTGAAAAAATATCTTGCACAAAACCTAGCATAAAGACATTTAGTGACATCAAGGATTACAAAATACACATTATCCTTTTATAAAGAATACAAGTTCTGAGTTACATGATTAGAGCAGGTCTTTATAATTTCTACCCAAGATAGCTTCAGTTTCTTAGAATACACTGGCTGATGAGTTTGATACAGTATTTGAAGTAAAGATGTTATGGAATAGTAAAGGTAATTACATTATATCCCCTCTCCTTCTGCTTCTTTCCTCCTACCTTTACAAAATCTTTGTAAATGTACGAAGAACAAACATCTGGTTACATTCTATACCCCAATTCCACAGGATCAACCAAAACTACTAGTTATTATTAATGGACTAGAGATATGTACAGTTTACAGACTGATACACCTTTGTTAGTGTAAAAACATGAAGTTATTTCATGTAAATCAGGAGAAGAAAGGCAACTTGCAAGAGGAACATGAGAACTACAATCTCGCTGTTTCTCCATGAAAATTTGAATAAGGTCACTGTCTTTAAAAAGAAAAGGAATGGAGGAGATAAAGATGACCTGTGTTTTCCTTCCCCCACTCCTAACATCGTTATGTCTGCAAAGCACTGAACTAAACCTCCTCTTAGAGTAAAAATATTATTTCTCCTCCTCTGCGTGCAGAGAAATACACCAAATAAAGACATCATTACAGTGATTAGCCTATTCACTGTAGTGCTAGAAGTCATGATGATTGAAACAATCCAGCTCCCTTTGATTTGATTTGTGCTTCTATGCTAGTGAAAACAGCATTGTGGTAATGGGGGTAAGACATTTCCCAGGCAAACTCCCCACCTACAGTCATGTCTACACCTGGCAGTCCTTTGCACAGCAAAACAAACATTAACCTTCATGAAAGTTACTCAAAATACCTCCTTTCCACTCCCATACACATTCTTTTTCCTCTTTAAACATGTCTGTCAACATAAAAAATTAATATGTTAGTTCAAAAAGAAAGATCATGAGGTATATATTTATTTATCCTCTCTTTTTTGGAGGTGCAAAGAATCAATACCCCTCTGCAAGTTGTCCTGTATGTTTGGCTCACTAGTTTTGCAGTCATAGTATGCCTCCTTGGTCAAGCAGCAACTTAAGATCATATTTTTGTCATTTCAAACCATACTCTAAGGGCAATACTATTCTTCTATAGTTACAATATTTTATTCTATGAGTAGAACAACGTTTATTAAAACTTTAGTTTCATATCTTCTTTAGACAACTTTTTTGTTGTTCTCATTGTTTCTGCATAGCCTCTTCTTTGGATTCAAGTATTATTTCACTGGATGACATACGTGAGTTTTCTGGTGACTCTCCAGAACCCAATGACCTCAACAACACCAATATCTTATCATCAGCACATACTCAAACTGAAAAAGATGAGCTGCTTAAAGATGAACTGCTTGAAGCAGATGTTGTAGAGATGAAAGAGAAGGAGCATCATAAGAAGGATGAAAAGAAAAGAAAAAGGAAAGGCAAGAAAAATAGACAGAAGCATAAAGCCTACCACAGAGAAAAGAAGCCTATCACAAAGAACAGAGCTGCAGAAGAAGAAATCCAAGATGAAAGTGATGAAGATGATGGCCCTTTCAGAATGCCGTCTCACTTCCCAATTCCCATTCCACCCATAGAACCTCCTCCTTTGCCATCTGGATGCTCCACCTCAGACAGCACAGTAAGCTGTATTAACGCCAAACTGACACAAATACCACCAATCTCAGATCCAGATCTAACAAGTCTAGACCTTACAGGTAAAGAATGGGCTCAGATTGCATGATTTTTCTCATGAAGTAGCATTATCTGTTCTCCAATGCAGGAGTGTTAAACTTCGTCATTCCTCATCACAGAAATGTTTTAGAATGAATCTTACAGCTATGTCTCTAAAACAATGAATCAAAAATATTAGATCTGCTTCCTAGTGTTTAAATACTAATATGAATATATCTACATACAATTCTAGTACATAATACAACTATTTTTGTAGTATATTTCCACATACAATGCAGATGCATTCTGTAATGCTTAACTTCCAACTATTTTCTTGAATAGGAAATAGTATCACCACTATCTCAGATGAAGCATTCAACGGGATACCTAATTTGGAATGGATTGATCTGAGTAAAAATAACATCACCTCTCCTGGCATAGCTCCACAAGCATTCAAAGTAAGAAAGTTGAAATTTGCTACTATCCTATAACTAATTATCGCTTAAAGATTTTCCTGCTTTTAGGTCTAAGCATCTGTCTATATCCAGTTCATATCTGGGACTAAACTATGGCAGTTGCTCTATCACCCAATGACCTCTCCTCAGCAGAGAAGAGGAATCAGGAGAAAGGGAGAAGATCTATGGGTTTAAAAGAAAATGGATTTAATGAGATAGCCAAACTAATACCAATAGCAATATAAAGTTTATAAAATTACACTCAGCCCAACAAAGGTCCAGTGGTCACACTAAGTGGAGAGACAGTCCTTGGGAGTGGGAGAAGGAAGAGAAGCAAAGTCAGGAGGAGCCAGAGCAGGAGCCCAAGACAGAAGTTCCCTGTTCTCAAGAAACTTCCCCTTTATATTTAGCCTAATGTTCATTGTCAGGGATCCACCTGCAACCAACTCGGGTCAGCTGTTCTGGCTGACTCTGTTTCAGAAAATGCTGATTACTGCATTATTACTGATATGCATTTATCAAAATTAATCTATGGTAATTTTTCAAGCCATTTTCCTTTAAGCTGGTGCTTAAACCATTTTCTTTTAAGCCACAAAAGTCTTAGGCCACTGAAAAAGTTGTTATGCTTGAGTAAAGTAAACTTGTTGATCTACAGAAAACAATCAGTTTGCTCACAAATGAAGAGCAATCTATAAAGGTTTGTGCTTTGAACTCTCAAATACTGCAGCAGTGTGGTAGGGCAATACCTACATGATTCAGAGACAGGAGCAGTAATACAAATATTCATGACTGAATAGCTGCAGGATGGTTATGTGGAACATTGATGTGCTCAGCCAAGCTCTTTCAGTTACACATTATGTTAACTGGCATCGTTGTTACTATTTAACATAAAGAAATCAATTAATTAGACCGACAAGCCTGCTTTTTAATTCAAACTACTGAATACTAGTGTACCACTGCTGAAAATCTTTACAGCCCCTGTGTTTAAGAAAATGTTACCCTGTGTGACCTGCTCTAGGTGACCCTGCTCTGGCAGGGGGGTTGTGCTAGATGATTTTCCAAGGTCCATTCCAACCCCTAACATTCTGTGATATGCACTGTATGTTTAACCATGTATTTTACACCTTTATAATCTTTCTCTTCTTCCCTATGATTAAGCTTCTGAAAAAGCTAAAACGTTTGTATTTGGATGGAAATATGCTGGAACATATTCCCTCTGGACTGCCATCAACTTTGGAGGAAATAAAAATAAATGACAACCACCTTCATGCCATTGATGAAGATGGCTTACAAGGTATTTAGAAGGCTAATACTGATCATTTGAAAAGATTAAAATTAATTTGAAAGGCAGAATGGTCAAATAAATGCAGCTGATTTAATATAATTGGAAAAATAACTATCTTTTAAGTGCTTTGTTTTCATAAGGTAACAAAACTTGAAAGATTTCTATGACAAATTTAAAACTTACATTTTCCCTTCTTGTGCAATGTCTGCTCTCCCAAAGTTTATATTTAGGGTGACTAAGTAGAGGTGGATTTGAAATATGTTGAATATATCTACCCTCCCGACCCATATCCTGATCACTTTGTGTGATGAAACAATATTAATTATTTTTTAAATTGCATAGAAGTGAATAGAATTTGATGTGCATGAAAAAATCAGATAGAATATAGTGGGAGTTTAAGCTAGAACATAGTTGGAGTTAACTACAATCATTTTAAACAAAGCTAAATACAGATTGATATAAAAGAAAAAGAAAATTAAAAGGCAATAATTTGACTCTTTTGCTTCTTTGCCTCTCCTGCCAAATAGGTCCCCATTGAAACTGGATCAGTTTTGTGATATAGTTCACTATGCAGTGAAATAAATGCTTGTCTAAGATACAGAAAACTGAGGCCAAGGGCCGCAAAAGCCTTTTAGTATAAAACGATCAGGCTGCACTGATAGAAGGAACTATACAAAGGTCCTGTAAAGAGAAAGAATTATTTGGATTATTTATGAATGAGGAAATTATAATGAAATAGTTATTTCCTACTTAAATACATTGATCCACGCTGGTTTCTTCTATGAACTGCGCTTGGATGGCTGCTGAGGAGGAACAGTGCAAACTCAACATGGTACAGTAAGTGGTTGACAGGGCAGGGGAAGTCCAACATCAAGAGCAACATACCCATCACCAATTAAGTGACTGGAGACCCATGGACACCACTGGGCAAATGTACAAAGGTCAACACACGCAGTACTGCAAACATCGTTGGCACATAACCATGAGGTAATAAGGCCCAAAGGGTAGCACAAGTCTTACAGCTGCCTTCTTTTTCACTCTAAGTGGGAGTGAAAGCTATAAATTCTGTGAAATAAAGCTCTAGTTAATCTCTCGAGTTCTACAAACTAATAAACACTAAAATTCTATGATTATGAGATAACAAATGAACATCCTTTCACTGCACTTCATTCTGTGAACTGAACTGAGGAATGTTTAAGATACTTAATTTTTAAATATGCATTTTTAACAAGATATGAGCAGGCATTAACTAGCAGAAATTCCATCTTTTTCTCTCTAGGTTTAAAGGACTTGGTCACCCTGGAATTAGAAGGAAATAAACTCAGTGAAGCAAATGTCAGTCCTTTGGCCTTCTACCCTTTGAAAAGTCTCTCTTATTTGCGACTCGGAAGAAATAAGTTTAGAATTATCCCACAAGGTCTTCCTGTCACTCTTGAGGTAAAAAAACCCACCAAAACAAAACCAAACACCAACAAGAAAAACAAGTCAATCAAAAAGGAATAAAACTCCAAACCAAACAGGCTTCATTTTCCCAGACATCTCCATCTTTTTTTCCCCACTTATTGCCTTACTATCATCAGGTAGAACTAAATATAAACTTCATAAATTTGCTTCTAGAGTCACTAATATTTTTTGGTCTTAAATAATTACTTCTAGAAATTTATATACCAACTCCATCTCAAACGGTATCTTTCAAGCCTGTATCTATCTAGTACTGTCTTTCAAAACAGGGCAGCCTGCAACTTCTGCCTGTTCAGTTACACATCACTCACACAACTCTAACATAATGTCTTAAGAGTGCAAAAAATTTGTGAACTTTGGGTTACCACAGAGTGAAGTTCAAGACAGCAACAAGAATAATGAGATCTAGAAAACCTGTTATAAGGGAAGTTTAAAGGACAAAGATTGTCTAGTCTGAAAGACTGAGAAAGAAATAAGTTTCTGATACCTATATCTAACCATCCTCTTCCTTTTTTTAGCCCTTCTATGTCTCAATTTCTCTGATTTTCCAAACCATTTGAGGCAGAAGCCAGCCTGAAGGGGAAGTTCATTTCTCTTCCTTGAGAAGTTTCCTCACTACTTGATTTTTAATGGAAGAATTTCTTCTTTTCATAGTTTCCCATGTGAATGTGATTTGTTGCAGTGGGTTTGTTTTCTTTCAGGGATGCTATCTAGAAAGTATTTTCTTCCTCCTTTATAAATCTCTGTCTAGGTTCCATGCTCTGCTTACCTCAATCTTCAAAGATATTTGTTACCTATTAGTTTCACCGTCTTTCTTGATTCTATCTTTCCTTTTGCTCTTTCTCATTTCACTGTACTTGCATTTATTTTCTTTTATCCTTTGAGGTCTTTCATATTCTGAAATGCGAGGAAGGAAAAAACAACAAAAAAGGACACCCAAATCTAGCAAACCCAGCTATATCTTTTCTGTAACATTAGCTTCTTCTACAGCTTCTGCCTGCAACTTTACTTCAGTTTTCCATTACCTATTCACTTACCCCCCCCACCCCCCCCCTTCATTTTTCATTTCATCTTTTCTTGTTGGAACAGGGGGACCCCTGGCAAGTTTTTGTATACTTTGTGTACTCTGGGAACATCTGATTTTAAACCAACACCTAATAAATTCACAAAAAGTTACTTTCAGGCTACAAAGTTGCTTCCCAGAATAATTCAAGTAATTCCCCATCCCTGAAGGTGTTTAAAAGAGGCAGTGATTTGGTGCTAAGGGACATGGTTTAGCACCAGTCTTAGTAGAGTTAGATAATAGTTGGACTCTATGATCTTAAAGGTCTTTTCCAACCAAAATGATTTTATGTTTTTTCTCTTTTCTCAAAGCTTTCCTCTACAGGCTCTAAATCCTATTCCAGTTCCTACATATATTTTAGTCACTGCTCCACTTAATATTTCATGCCTTATTTATCCTACATTACAAGCCAGTTGTAATAGGATACAGACTCACAACATTAAGTCTTGTTTTCTATTTCTACATATTTGAAAAGTTCGAATCTCACAAGTACCCAGCAAGACAATATTTTTTCAGTAATAGCTTTCCAAGATGAAAAAAAAACCAAACCAACAACTTTTTGTCAGTCTCACCTCTCTCACATGATAGACTCTTGCAATGTACAACTTTAAGCAAGATGAAAAGTACAATTCTTTTTCTATCTGACCTTTCAAAATAGTTTGTACCCTCACAAATGAGAAAACAGAACAATTGCTTGAGTAATTGTGTTTCTGACAGTCACACTACAGCTACAAACTGACTCTGACTCAGATTCATACGTTAGCAGATAGATTAGGTCATATAGAGGACAGCTAAGAGCTACTTTTAAATTTGCAATGGGAACAAACAGCATATTTTGATTTTAACAGATTTTCTTTTCAAATGAACTTACAGGAATTATACCTGGAAAATAATCAAATTGAAGAAGTGTCAGAAATTTGCTTTAACCATACAAGAAACATAAACGTCATTGTGCTAAAGCATAACAAGTTAGAAGAGCACAGAATAGCACCTTTGGCTTGGATAAACCAAGAGTAAGTACAAATAATTTAAAACGCAATTATTTGATTCTGTTATTAATGAGTCAGATAATGAAATATTTGCACTTCTTTACCTTTCACTTGAAATGATAGTTATGATAGGTTTGATGGGCTTTCTTAGCTAATTTGTTTTAATTTCCTTTGCTTAAATTGTATAATCTAGGAAATATTTAATCAGCTTTCAAACAAAAGGATCTCAAACCTCAAATCTGTACTACACCAACACAAGTCTTTTTTTTCTGACCATCCAGTCAAAAAATGAATACTAATTGTCATCAGTACTCCATACAATTATATAATGTGGTATGATTTAAATATCTCACAGGTAATTTAAAAATAATGGAATATTGTCTTAGCCTTATTTCCCATTGAATTAAAAATTATAAAAGTAAATCAAACAAAGGGAAGGTTGTGCGGCCACACTGTGTAAGAGTAATGGGGCCTAATGGATGGTTGAGGAGGGATTTCTCATCAGGAAGCGTGGTGACAGGATAAGGAGTAGCAGTTTCAAATTAAAGAGGGTAGATTTAGATTAGTCATATGAAGAGAATCTTCCCCACAATGATGGTGAGGCAGTGGAATAGGTTGCCTGAAGAATTTGAGGAGGCTCTGAGTCTGGAAGTTTTCAAGGATAGACTGGATGGGGCCTGGTCTACCAGAAGGTGTTTCTGCTCATGGCAGTGGGGTTGGAACTAGATGACCTTGAAAGTCCCTTACAACTCCAACCATTCTATGATTCCTACTATAAGCAGAGTAAGCAATGAGAATGGGGG